>VDFB02179234.1:7204865-7382724 GCA_007258455.2 Sequoia sempervirens
GCTTCACCAGTCCTATCAAATCTTGATCTCTTAGAATGGAAAGAGAGACCCAAAGTACTCATTTCCTCCTCAAAAGCATGAGCTAAATTAATAGAGGGGCAAGCTTCATTGCTACCTACCCTCAAAGGAAAATCACCACCAAATCTAGTCTTATGTTTGTCTTTCTTAACAATTGCATCAAAATCATAGATCCGTCTTGTGACTTCCAAAAGTATGATGTGATCTGTGGGATATCTAGGGAGTCTATATGGGGCCCTCTGACAACCATCTATTCTGATGTATGAGAAGGTAGGGAACTGGACAAACCAAGCTCCAAACCTCTTGATTAGCTCCTTAGCATTTTTTGAGATCCAGACATGTTTTGTACCCTACAATAGCCTGGTGATGTACATGGTGAATGCCTCATTCACCCTCCTATAACTTGTGCTACCCAAGTGTAATTGTGGGTACACCTCATAAATTACATCTCACCCAAACACGCCCCTTGTGCTTAGCCCCTTGTATGGATGGAACCTTGCAAGTGCATAAACCAAATAAGAGGTCATTTTGAAGGTCTTTTTCTACAGCACATTGCACTTATAATACCTGCCCAATGATAATGAATAATTTGCTCCATCCTCACAATGACATGGAACATCCAGTTTTCAAATACTCTTGCACTCTTCAATCCTACCACCCTACTAAGGAGTTTGATAGCATCATAGTATTCCCTTTTGAATTTTTCTCTAAATAATTTCTAGGGTAGTTTGGAGAAGTGAGACTTGGGTTTTTCTAGCCAAGATTTGATGACCTTTTGTGATTTGATGATGTCTTCATCATAATAATTCTTTGCTATGTCCATATCAAAACCCACCACATGAGACCTATGAGGCATGTCAAAGGTCTGGGCTATAGATAGAGGGTTAATATTTTCCACTATTCTCCCTTGAGGGCCCACTATCCTTTGTGTGCCTCTGTCATAATGTCTGGCACATTCTAGCACCAACTCGTAGCATTGAACTATGGGAGGAAATCCTGGTACATGGGCCAATCCTAACTCTACCATCCTTCTAGCCAATAGGGGAAGGTTTTGTGCTGCCATTCTTGCCTTGAACTCCTCATAATCCCACTGACCTACATCTGTATCCGTGACCTCTGACCAGATGGAAGTCAACTTGCTTTCTGGGACCCTACTCTTTATATCCATTTTGATCATTTCTTCCTCGGAGATAGCAGGCCCTTCAGCACTTGGATCCATTTGCTTGTCCCTGGTCTTCTCAGCTACTGTCTTACTTGGTTCAGCCTGCATCCAGCAAAAAAACCCACAATAAATCCTCTTTACAATATTAGCGCCAAGGTTAGTCACCCATGAATAACATATTCATCATTACATCAGTCCAAAATCATGATAAAAATCCCTCAAGTCAATCATAAAACACAATCATTTTAATTCTTGGATTTTGAGTAATTCGAGGAAAACTGTCCAGAGAGGAATTCTAGGAAATTCCATGTCTGACGGACTTCACTGATCAAGTACAAATGTCATCAATTTAATCATTACAACATGAAAGGAAAAAATTTAACATCATTTAAATCATCAATATCAATCATGAGATGCCAAATACACATCATTAAACTCTTTCATCTCTCAAATTCTTTATATTGCAAAGTCATTTTGGGAAAATCTGGCAAAATCCGTCGAAGAAGGAATTCCACAAGGAACTCAAAACTCTGAGCCTTTTGCACACCTCCGGGAAAACAAAAGAGCGAGGGAAAATAAAGAAATTTTGAGGATGCGGAAATTCTGCGAAGACCTCGGGATCCCGAAAACTATCATTTCTCATAATCTTGCCCAGAACAATCGAGCGATCACAAATTTGAGACTTTAGGCTCAAATACAACTTGTTTTACATTTCTTATTGAATGTTTCAAGTCCTCAACTCTCTCATAGGAAAATTGTTGAGGAATGGTGATGCCTTAAATTTAACCATCGAACGTCTAAGCTCAAAACCCTAAAATTTTCCATTAATGCAGGGGAGTTAGCTCAGACTTGGATTGCTCGGCTCATTAATCATAGAAATGGGTTGTTTGGAATAGACCTAAGTGAGTTCATCTAAATGGAACTGAATTCACTGATTTACCCCTCACTCATGGCTGACAATCAATCAAGCTCAAAAACCCTAAAATAAAACCAGGCTAAAGCAATCATGCATGCAAAGCTAGGTTCAGAGATGAAGTTGGCACTATCAAACTTAAAAGGATTACCTAAGGGGTGCATCTTCTAGAACTCTAGAAATTATGAAACGTTTGCACAACCCTAGCTTTAAAATGATCAGTGCCAAACATGTAAGATCTAGGATCCATGCATACTCAAAACATCAAAGAATCACTCTCATCCAACATTTGAAAGTAAGGAAACAAATAAATACCATTGATGAGATGAATGCAATTATGTTCAATGATTGGTAACCAAATTTGATGCCCCAACAAATAGCAGCAACAATGGTCATGCTCAGGAAATTCACCACCAAACTCATGAATGCAAAAATTCTACACGTCAAATGAAACCCAACACTCAAGATCAAACCCCCCTAGATCAACATAAGACAAATGATAAAATATCAATGGCACAAGAATCCCCAAAAATTGACTAAATACATGCCGTAGAAATCGTACAATCAAGTATTAATGCCACTGAAAAGACAACCCAAAACGAAACCCGGGAATTTGACGGAGTGCAGGAATTTCAGAGAAATCCAGTCAACACATAATTCTGTGAAGGACTAGAATCCCCAAATCACAGTATAAGTTCCTCCTTGTTGGGTTTTCAAGGAATCCAAGGAATTCTGTCGGAGGAGGAGAATCCTGAAATCAAAGAAAAACCCAGAAATTTCTTAAAACTTAATATTTTCAACAAATAACCTAAAGGGATTATCAGTGCAAGCAAGATAAACATTCAAGCATGTGCCCAAGCAAGAAAAACCTCAAAACCAAAGGGACAAAGCACCAGAAATCAGAGTGAAAAAAGTGGGTCCCTACTTTCAATGGGGCATGTGTGCGAAAACTGTACAAGAAATGGCAACTCCTACTGGGAGAATGCTCCAGAGCATTTTAGTGACAAACTGGAATCAAGAACCCAGAAGCTTTTGTTTCAGTCCTTGCATTAGGTCATCAATTTAGTAGAGCTTCAATATTGAGAAACAGAAAAACCTTTCCTATACTAGGGTCAAAGTGTGTGCATGTGTATTCATTTCCCTTAGTTGCAACAGGGGCCAAATTTAATCAGACTGGGTTACATAAATATTCTAACTCCAAAAGCATCCTAGATAGAGCCTCACTACCAGTTAGGCATCTATAGCCCCGACAAGGTTATCGATGTAGTCCTCCCAAGCATAGCTCTACTACCAGTTGGGCATCCATAGCCCCAGTAGAGATACTTGGATACCTCTGATAGGTTGGATTTTTCTTTTGATTTTCAATTTTTTTTTTTTGATATTTCTTTTCTTTTCACTTTTTTTCCAAACTGTGAACAATGAGGTTCATACTCAAGGCTGAGAAACACAGTGGCGCTAAAGCGGCAATAAGGATTTTCACCTAACCAAACTTCATAAGGACCCTATGCTCCTTTGGAATTTTAAAGATCTATGTAAAGATATAAGACCCAAATACATTCCATATTTTAATCTAACCCATGACTTATTCACTCATGGCACTTAATTCATGTGACATCAATAAAGGACTTTAACCAACTGACTCTAGAAGGATGATTAAAGTTTGTAAGAGAAATACTTAGAACAGTCCCAGATAAATTTGTTTCATGCAGATGCAACATGCCCAAAAGAAAGTAGGAAAACCTGAAAGAAAAGCGGAGAAAAAGCAAAGCAAACCAAAAGCAACAAATAGAAAGGAAACCTACTCTAACCAAAATAAAACAAACCAAGCAAAAAGGAAACCTAAGCTAACTATGTACAAGAAAAGAGTTGTAGACAGCTAAGGATTGGAAATAATGCTTCAGGTACTACCCATTAACAGGCAGTGGGATATCCTCTCTAGTGATAGTTTTCAAGTGAAAAGCATTATCTCCCAGAATCTCTGAAATCTAATGAGGACCAAGCCAGAGTTTGTCAATTTTACCATGCTCCCCCTTACGGTCATGGGCTTTATCCCAGTAAAGAACCAAGTCATAGATTTGAAAGGCATTAACTTTAGCTCTACTATCAAACCATCTTTTTACTACACCCTGATGTTTGGAAAAGTTTTCAAGGGCTTCATCTCTTTTTTCTTCAAGGTGTAATAGTTTAGCAAGTTAGGCTTCTCGTTTATCCCCCTCATCATAATATTCATTAATAAACTGTGGGGTGGGGATTTTTAACTGGATGGGAAACACAAGTTCTAGCCCATAAACTAGATGGTAAGGGGAAGTTCCTATGGAAGTATTATGTCTTGTATGATCTTCCCAAAGAGAAAAATGAAGCTGGGTATGCCAGTCCTTAGGGTTTCTTTCTAACATGAACTTACGAATGACTGTTAGAAGGTTTTTGTTAGAGGACTCAGCTAGACCATTACCCTAGGGGTAATAATTGGATGAAAATTTGATTATAATTCCATGATCAAAGGCCTAGTTAGAGAATTTCAATGATGCAAATGCAGGACCATTATCACAAACCAAAGACATAGGACATCCAAAGCCGTTGATAATACTTGATTCAATAAAATTGATTATCACTTCATAAGTACATTGTTTGCATGCAAGAACCTCAGTCCATCTTTTGAAATAATCAATAACAATGAGAATATACTTGTGGCCTGCACAAGAAGGTGGATTGATTGGGCCTATCAAGTCCATTCCCCATTGTGCGAAAGGTTTTACCTCAAAAACTAGTTGAAGTGGGAGTGTTGCATGCTTTTCTCTGGTAGTTGTTTGACATACATGGAAAGTTTTGACATGATTATGTGCATTTTTGAACAATGTGGGCCAATAACAACCAGCCCTCATAATCTAATTTGTGGTGGAAGGCATAGATCCATGGCCAGTGCCATATCTATCATGAAATTTAACCATCACTCTTTCAACTTCTTGCTTTCCCAAGCATCTTAAGTAGACACCTTCATGGTTCTTTTTGTATAGAACAACTCCCTTCAACATGAAACTATCACTCTTTAGGTGCAATGCTCTTCTTTTCACAACATTAAGGTGATTTGGACACTGTTGATGCAAAATATAGTAAATGATGTCATCATACCAGTCCCCAGGAGAGACATCTTCAATATTATAATGTTGGGCTGCAAGGTCAGGACCCATTTCTGCCATTTTTCTAGTAAACACTTGCCCTCTTACTAGCTTCATGGGCTGAATCTCAATATCATACTCCTGTAACATAGTCACCCACTTTTTTCTGCATTCTCCCAGTTCATTTTGCATCAGTAGCAGCTTGATTGCAGGATCTAGTACTACTGCAAAGACCTTTTTCCTTAGAATATAGTGTTTGAATTTATTCACGGCCCTAACTAAGGTGTAGGCTTGCTTCTCCACACTTGGGTACCTTAGTTCTGCATCTTTCAGTGGTGCACTCATAAATGCTATGGGGTACTCATTTCCTTGGTTAGACTTTTGGGTAAACATGCCAGCACAAGAGTGATTAGAAGCAAATAAATATATGTAAAATGGCTTAGCATAATCAGGACTCACCAAGACTAAGGCTTCAGCAATAGCCCTTTTGATTCTTGCAAATGCTTATTTTTCCTTAGCATTCCATTCAACTTTAGCTTCTTGCTTCAACATGGCATTTAATGGCTTGACTATCTCAACAAATCCAGTGATGAACTTCCGTACAAAGTTAATCTTACCAAAAAATGATTTCATTTCTTTCTTGCTAGCAAGTGACTGAATCATTAGTATGGCTTCCACTCGCTTAGGATCATTAGCAATACCTTTCTCTGAAATAACGTGCCCCAGCAGTTTTCCCTCTTGTAACCCCAAAGATGCATTTCTTAGGGTTAAGGGAGATGTCGAACTCTCTACACCTCTGAATTACCTTGCATAACTTTGCTATATGATCACCTTACTTTTTGGAGAAAATTGTCAGATCATCCACATAAATTATTATGCACTTACCAATTATGTCCTTAAAATCAATGTCCATAGCTCTCTGGAATGTAGCTCCACTATTGATCAAGCCAAAAGGCATCCTTCTATAGGAAAAAGTGCCACACTTTGTGGTGAAAGCATTTTTATGCCTATCTTCATATTGCACCATAACTTGGTTGTATCCAGAGTGGCCATCTAGAAAAGACATCATTTGAGACCCATTGACAATCTGAAGCACTTCATCTAGTGAAGGAACTGGATAATTGTCTTTTTCTGATGCTCTGTTAAGGTTCCTAAAATCCACACACAATCTGATCTCCCCATTTTTCTTTCTCATAGGGACCAGATTCGCAACCCAGGTTGAATGCCTAACTGGGAATATAATATTGGCAGATAACAACTTCTGCACTTCCTTTTGGATTATGGGTTCCAGCAAGGCATTGATGGGCCTTTTCCTTTTCCAGAAAGGTCTTGCTCTAGGCTTTAAAGGGTAGTATGAGTTATAATTGAAGTGTCATATGTCTTTAGGTCCTCATAGCTCCAGGCTATCATGTCTTGATATGTATGCAAGGCATCAATGATTCCTTTTCTTTCTTCCAAAGTACACACTTTACCAATGAAGACATTTTTGATAGCATCTTGAGTCCCCATTTTGTATGTTTCACATTGTCCACTAATGGACTCCTTCTTGGAATCTTTCTCATGATCTCTAACGTTATCTAGATCAAAAATCCTTTCTAGCTGCACCATTCCCATTGGAATAGTATTAATCTTCAAATTAATAACCCCTTCCAAATCCATCTCTGCTTCTTGGGGCTCAGCTTCATCAATAATCTAAGAAGTAAAGACATATAAACTTGTAATAAAATTTAAAATATGCTTATCATCTTCAAATACCTGGAAGTTGGTCACATTGTCAAGCACTAAAGGCACTAGGGTCAACTCCACAGTAAATTTCTTCAATCCATAAAGAGACAAAGGCTACAATGTACTAGCCACCTAAACTAGGGAGTCTGTCATTTGGTTCTTATTACGTGGTATCAACTGAATGTTGAAAGCATCAAATCCATCGATAAGGTCCCATACTCTATGCCTATAATTGGTCATCCTTTTGTCATGGCATGAGTACTACCTTCTAACTTGTTTGACCACTAACTCAGAATCCCCAAAGACTTGCAAAATCTTGACCTTTTTCCTTAGTGCCATAAGCAACCCATGAATCAAGGGCTCATATTATGCTACATTATTGGTACAATGAGATTGAAGTCTATGAGAAGCAAAGAAATTTTTACCTCTTAGACTAATTAGCTCAAATCTTGCCCCAGCTCCTTGCTTTGATTTGGATCCATCAAATCTTAAGGTGCAACAACCAACAAATACATATTTCCTTGCTGCATCCCTTATACTATTGCTGTTGGAAGGCTCTTCAGAAAGCATCACCTTCTTCCCTTTGGGATCCTCTTGAATATTCTGTATATTTATTTTGACTATTGGAGTAGGGCTGATACATCTCTACACTTGTTCTACTGCAACTTGGCACAAGCAGCATTCTATTTCAGAGTGGGAGGCATTGTGAACTCTACACCAATTGGGCAAGAGTAATTCTCCAAAATTCATTCCTCTACCCAAATGAATCTGATCTTCAATGCACTTCTGGATGAATTATTGGAAATTATCCAACAAGTTGAGCTGGTTATCTTCAAGCTCATCATCATTAATTGGTTCCACCAAGGCTCCTGTACCACTAGATTCAGTTGTAAGATCAATGGGTGTAGTATGTAGCATAATAATTTCTTCCACATCAGATTCTTCAAAAGGGGTTGTCAGCACATAATTTCCCATGCTCACCTCTAATATCAGTATTTCATTCAAAGTATTCTGATGTTTTGTGGTCATATATTTCATCCTAGGATCTCTTTCAATCCCGATCTTATTTGACACTCCCTTCTAGGGAAGCCACATGTGAGATTGATCAGTGGATACATATCCATTCAGAGCCTTAGTAAAGTCTTTTCCCAAAATCAAACCATAAGCATTAGGTATATCTGCCACTTGTATATTAATGGTTTGCTTAATGCTAGGATTAGAGGAAATTTGCATGTGAATCATGTTCAATTCCCCTACAACATTAACTCCAGTTCTATCCAATTGAGTGACTTTATTTTGGGATTCAACAGGGGTAATTCCTAAAGCTCTACAGACACCAAAGGGCATCACATTGGTAGAAGCACTTGAATCTAACAAGCAATTGTGCAAGTTCTTACCAAATATATGGACAAAAATCAATAATGGAGGTGTTTCTATTCTCCCTTGAAATAGAGTTAAAGGGGTATCCACCTGGGAAACTTGAATTTTATCTTTCTCCTTCTCTTTATCTTTAGGTTGTGTGTGAACTTGATTCTAATCTTTTACTACTTGAGAATTGGATGCTTTATTAACACTCTCACTAACTGATCTATCTTGTGGTACCAAACTTGCATTGTAAGCTCCTAAAACTGCATTTCTAATAGTTGGGACTCTCAATAATTCAAATGCAGAGAGACTTACTTTTAGCTTCTTGAGTTCTACAACATATATGGCCAACTTTTTTGCACTCAGGTCAACATGAGCCTCTTTAGGGCATTCCACCACCTTGTCTTTGCTCATTTTAGTAGTCTTCCCTTTTGATAGATCCACTTGTCCTCGATCTTTACATAAGTACTGTCTAGGAACATGAGGATATGTTGGATTATTGCTAGTGTTGGGATCTGGAGGTGTGGTGAAGTTGTTTGTAGGAATAGAAGTGGTGAATGGGGCAGCAGCTTGCAAATGTCTATGTGGTAGATCCCTCAAGTCATATTTCTTAATAGGTCATTGGAATGTATGCACCTCTTCAACATAAGCTTCTTCCACATCCATGGGGCCATTATCATTAACAAGATTGTCATCAAACAACTATGTGATTTCATCTCCATTGCACACCTAATCTGCTTCCTCCTTAAAGTGGCTTGATTCCTCTTCAGACATTCTCCTTACTCTATGGAAAAGGAGCATGATTTAGCACCAGCACTAATGAGTCATAGGGAGTAGATGGTACCAACTCTTGATTACTGGTATTATTCTCCACCTCATACTGGAAGATTGAAGTAGCTTTCTGGAACTCGGGACAATCTAATTTAGAATGTTGGTTTGTCTTATGAATCCTACACCATCCTAATAAAGCGGCTTCAGCTAGATATACGCCACTTGGAGGCTTCTCTTGATTAATTGGCTGATCCAATGGTGTAGGGACACCCCCATTGTTAGGCCTTTTATTCCAAGTCATGTTTTGTCTGGGTGGTTGTCTTTTATCAAACCCTTGTCCACCAGCTTCCCCCCTATCAAAGTTCTAGCCTGAAGTTTGTCCCTTGTCATAATTTTGTCCTCTGTCATAATTATGTCCTCTTTCAGGGTGTTATCCCCTATCAAAATGTTTTCCTTGTTGAGATTCCCAATTTTCCCTACTATGATTGGATTGCGTACTCATTTGAGCATTCTGGAGTTGGCTATTCTAGTTTCTCAGATAGGTGACCTCCATGTTCAACTTCTTCACTTGTTCAGTCAGTTCATCCAACCTTTCCTTGTCAAAATTATTATATGGAGTCTGGTTTGCATTGTTGTGATGATATCCTTCTTAGATAGGTTGCCTAGAAAAGTGTTGTCTCAAATCAGTACTAACCTTTACAGCCTCTTTGTATTCATCAATTAGGGTGGTTGAAGGATTATTTCTCCACTTCATGAAGGTAGTTGTCAGACTATCAAGACTCTCATAATATAATTCTAAAGCAATGGCATCGTCTATAGCATAAGAAGCCTATAGTCGAGTATAAGCATGAGGAAACCTATTGTTAAAGGACCCTATGGGCTCATTGACCTCTCTCTTGACCTTAGTGAACTGAAGGTAAAGCTCATTTGGACTAATAGGAATCCTAAAATTTTGCATAAATGTAGTCTTTAGTTCAGTCCAATTATGAATAGACCCAACAGATAAATGATTTTACCAGTAGAATGTATCTTCTCCTAGGGAATAAGGAAATATCCTACATGCTACATCCTCATGATTGATTCCTCTATCCCTAAGGCAAGTATGAAAAATACTGATATGTTAGTTTGTAGTCCTATTAGGATCATTAACATGGTACTTAGAATAGAAATGCTCAGGGTTCTTGTGCATAACATTGTAGTTATTGAAGGTCAAGGGAGATGGGTTGTTAGCAAGGAAATCCATTTGTGGGGGTGGAGGTGGTAATGGATGATTTATGGCTTGTTGGGGTTGTTGAAAAGGGATGGCTTCTTAATCAGATGAGGATAGACTTAATGAAGATGAGAATGATGGAGATGATGGAAGTCGCTAGGTGGATGATGACTATCCCCTTCTTCTGGTCCTTCTTGACCTGGTAGGAGCTTGCAACTCTTAAAATTATTCCTTTCCTAGAGTGGATCTAGTTCTTCTTCTTAATCTTTTAGGAGAAATAGCAAACAAAAATTGATCCAATTTGCTTATTCAGTCCCTCCTTCTAGCGCCAATCTATCGATGGTATTTTTTGCATAGCAATAACTCAAACAAGATACAAATATCCTATCTCTCTTTAAAGGTAAATCTCCATCAGTAAGCCTCAAGAGATAACCCCAAGGTCTCTAATGTCAGGTCTTGATAATGCATAAACAACTCAGATAATATGTGAAAATGTTGGTAATCACAAAGGGACCTTACTACAAGAAAATACTGAATCATCAAACTTATCAGATCTAGCAATATGGTGATACTTCAAATCCTAAACCTAACCCAAATAATGAAAGAAATAGAAAAAGATAAGGATTTCAAAGAGAATTCTAAGATTAACATTAATCCTAAGATTAATAGTGCAAATGACCAAATACTTGAAATGGACCAATCCCTCATAAAATAATTTCTACTTGACCCGGATAAATCTGCAATCTTACAGAAATAGTGCAATCTTCTAAGGAACAAAATATTTTCATATCATAAAAATTTATCCAAAACAACCTTATTGCAATTAGAATGAACAAATATTGACAACTGAACTAAGCACAATGAATATCAAAGTCTAGGCTAACTTTGCAAAGTAGCCAACAATCAACTAGCTACAAAAAGTATGGACTAGAGATTACTGCATCACTTCAAGCATCAAATCATAATCACCATTGAATCTTCTAACATCAAATCTAACATATATCAAATAAACTTAAGCAATTTCAAAAGATACAATCATAGGAACCATGCCAGATAAAATTAGCACAAGTAGGACACCAAATCACAATGCCTTTACTTGCATTAAATCATCCAAAGTAGCAACAATTCCAGTCTTTTGTTACAACACTTGCTTGAAAATAACCTAACTACTAACTTCTTGATCTAATACTTAATTCGCTCCAATATAAAACTATCTAGCCCTTTCAAATGAGGTAATATCCCTATTTATAGAGATTACATCTTATATCAGCCCAAATAAGGTTACAAAACAATAGGCCCCTAAAATAAGTTGGCCAAGATGAATTCAAAAGAAGAAAAATGTGCATTAAATGCATGTGTTCCATCTACGTCAGCCTCGGATCTCCAACATGGTTTGATCCAATACATGTGAAGGGTGAAGAGGAATAATAGGGAAGCACAAATTTTGATGAGTCATTGCATTAACTGCTCTCCCCTTTGTCCTTATCCCACTCCACTTTATCCTGCACCATCAAAAATACCTTCTCCAAGTTGGCTATAGGTGGAATAACTAACACCTTAATTTTCCTCTCAATGGATTTGATGTCCACTCTTGACTGCTTAATGACCTTATCCCAATCTACCTTTAGGGTTTCATACTTATCCATCACTACAATATATGTGTTTGCATCATCTAATTGGTGCTCAATAACTGGGCCATCATATAATGGAGAATATACATCACACCACCATTTTCTTAGTTTCTCCAATTTCAAATGTTTCGGTGCAAACCTTTTTCTACCTGCCATAACTTAAAAGAAGGAAATGCACTTGTTGTAGATTTCAGTCAGGGTATCCTCAATTTTCTTCCCCTTCTTATGCACTTTCTTCAAAACCCTTTTCCTTATTTGCAAAGCTTAGTACTATTCCCAAGGTTCTGCAACTTTGGAAGATGGAAGAATTTTATGACTTATCAGCTTATCTTCAGTATATTCAATGATGATTTTGTTCTTCTGGAAGAAGAGATCAACATCCTCCTTATCTTGAGCGAGTAGATTCTTCAACCACTCTATTGATCTTATAGCATCTCCACCAATTGATAGGATATCTTCAATGGAACTATCTCCTTTGGCGTCCACTCCCTGCAACCAGTTGAGTGTGGCATGTGTAGTGGTTTTCATCTTCTCCAACTCAATTATTTACTCCTGTGGTAGAAAACTTGTAGCAGATGATGAGGAGCTAATGGATTGAAAGGGTTTCATCAAATCCTATAGATACCTCTTCAGTTTATCATTCTCCTTCTTCAAATCTTGATTAGCTTGCACCTCTTTCTTCAATCTACTCAAAATAGCAGCACTGGAGCCTTCAAATTCTTCAACTTCCTGCATAATTTAGGTGGGTCCCAAGCTGATAGTTTTCACACTATAATCTTTGCCAGTCACTTCATCCTTATTCTTATCTAATACAGGAGTGGCAATGTGAATTACCCTATTATTGGATTCATCTCTCTCAGTCTTGTAGATAACCTTGGCTTTCTTTTTTGCTTTTCCTTTTCCTATGTTTGCCAGTAATTCATCCCAGTTGGGAGGAGTATCATCCACCATAATTTTTTTACTCTTTAATTCCTTATACAGCCAAGTAGGAACAATGGAATCTAATTGCAGATTACCTTGTCCAACCACATCTTATTTCCCTTTAGAGGAATCCATATTCAGATTTTTCTCATCACAAATTTCTTCAATTTTATCTTAACTTCCCTTTCTTGCATTCCTATCCTCTTCCCCATCATGTTCTTCTCCATGCACTGGTGAAGGGGTCTTGATTGGCACTTCCTCTCTTTGTGGAGGTCTATCTTCTTCATTTCCTATAGGTGTATCCTCATAAGTCACCAAAGGGGACTACAATCTTTTTTATCTCTGCCTCTATATTGTAGAGTTCACCCTCTCAAAATTCTTATTCTCCTTGATCTTGGTGATCCTCCGCATCCTTGGATTTTATTGGTACGTTATGAGTTTCATGAGAAGGAAGGACATTATCATGTTCTGTGGAAAAGACAACTAAGGGAACACTTTTCTTTAGCACACCATCCTTGGGAGAGGGAGTTCTTGATCTTCTTGTGTACACCTATTTTTTCCTTCCTAAACTTTCCACACTTACTACTGGTCAACCAGCTTCATCCCCTGCCTTGGAAGATTCCTTCTTCTTCTAAGACAATCTCACTATTCTTCTTCTCTTAGGAACAGAAGCACTACCCTATTTTCCCCCTTCCTCAACTTCTTCTTTTGCAGATTTCTTTGTCTTTGGAATATGTTTCCTTTTCTTAGCAATAGGTCTTATATGCTTCTCTTCTTCTTCTGCTTGATCATCCTTAATATTTATCTTGAAAGGAGAGCTCACCTTAGCCTTACCCTTAGGGTCCTACTCAATTGACTCTTCAGAAGTAGAATGAGACTCCAAGTCTCCCATTAAGTCATAAGTGTATTGCACACCTTCACTTTCCAACTCCCAAATCTTGTGTTTGAGCCATGACTTGGTGTACTTGATCACTGGAGTCATGATCTACTCTAATTCTATCTTCTCTTCCTCCAGCCAGTCTATCTCTCTAGCTTATTTATCCTTCACAACTTCATAATCATGGCCCTGAATCAAATCTCCATCATCTTGAATCTAATCAGGAATGGCCTTTATGCTATATAGTCGGACCGAGTTCACTGGAAACCTAAAAAAATTATTTCTCCTAACTTTAAATTCATCCTTACTGTTATCCCAATAATCCTCTACATATTTCTTATGGCTTTATTCCCTACTAACCCTTCTTTGTGCTTCACCAGTCCTATCAAATATGGATCTCTCAGAATGGAAAGAGAGACCCAAAGTACTCATTTCCTCCTCAGAAGCATGAGTTGAATTAATACAGGGGAAATCTTCATTACTACCTACCCTCAAAGGAAAATCACCACCAAATCTAGTCTTATGTTTGTCCTTTTTAACAATTGCATCAAAATCACAGATCTATCTTGTGACTTCCAAAAGTATGATGTGATATGTGGAATATCTAGGAAGTCTAAATGGGGCCCTCTGACAACCATCTATTCTAATGTATGAGAAGGTAGGGAACTAGATAAACCAAGCTCCAAACCTCTTGATTAGCTCCTTAGCATTGTCTAAGATTCGGACATGTTCTGCACCCTACAATAGCCTAGTGATGTACATGGTGAATGCATCATTCACCCTCCTATAACTTGTGCTACCCAAGTGTAATTGTGGGTACACCTCATAAGTCATATCTCACCCAAACATTCCCCTTGTGCTTAGCACCTTGTATGGATGGAACCTTGTAATTGCATAAACCAAATAAGAGGTCATTGTGAAGGTCTTTGTCTGCAGTACATTGGACATTTATTCATGTATCATTGCACTTATAATGCCTTCCCAATGATAATCAATATTTTGCTCCATCCTCAAAATGAAATGGAACATCCAGTTTTCTAATACTCCTGCACTCTTCAATCCAACCACCCTACTGAGGAGTGTGATAGCATCATAGTATTCCCTTTTGAATTTTTCTCTAAATAGTTACTTGGGTAGTTTGGAGAAGTGAGACTTGGGTTTCTCTAGCCATGAATTGATGACCTACTATGATTGGATGATGTCTTAATCATAATAATTCTTTGCTATGTCCACATCAAAACCCACCACATGATACCTATGAGGCATGTCAAAGGTATGGGCTATAGACACAGGGTTAAGATTTGCTGCTATTCTCCCTTGAGGGCCCACTATCCTTTGTGTTCCTCTATCATAATGTCTGGAACATTCTAGCACCAACTCATAGCATTGAACTATGGGAGGAAATCCTAATACATAGGCCAATCCTAACTCTACCATCCTTCTAGCCATCAGGGGAAGGTAATCCCACTAACTTACATTTGTATCCCTAACCTCTAACTAGATGGAAGTCAACTTGCTTTCTGGGACCCTACTCTTTATATCCATTTTGATCCTTTCATCCTCAAAGATAGCAGGCCCTTTAGCACTTGGATCCGTCTGCTTGTCCCTGGTCTTCTCGGCTACTATCTTACTTGGTTCAGCCTGCATCTAGCAGAAAAACCCACAATAAATCCTCTTTACAATATTAGCCCCAAGGTTAGTCACCCATGAATAACATATTCATCATTACATCAGTTCAAAATAGTGATAAAAATCCCTTAAATAAATCATAAAACACAATTATTTTAAATCTGGGATTTTGAGCAATCCGGGGAAAACCAGCCAAAGAGGAATTCCAGGAAATTCCATGTCTAGTGGACTTCACCGATCAAGTACAAATTTCATCAGTTTAATCATTGCAGTATGAAAGGAAAACATGTAACATCATTTAAATCATCAATATCAATCATGAGATGCCAAATACACATCATTAAACTCTTTCATCTCTCAAATTCTTTATACTGCGAAGTCATTTTGGGAAAATCCAAGAAAATCTATCAAAGGAATTTCGTGAGGAACTCAAAACTCTGAGCCTTTTGCACGCCTCTAGGAAAACAAAAGAGTGAGGGAAAATCGGGAAATTCCAAGGGTGTTGAAATTCTGTGAATACCTTGGGATCCCAAATACACATCATTAAACTCTTTCATCTCTCAAATTCTTTATACTGCAAAGTCATTTTGGGAAAATCCAGAGAAATCCAGTCAACACGGAATTCCGGGAAGGACAAAAATCCCCAGATCACAGTATAAGTTCCTCCTCGTCGGGTTTTCAAGGAAACCAAGGAATTTCATGTCTGGTGGACTTCACCAATCAAGTACAAATGTCATCAGTTTAATCATTACAGCATGAAAGGAAAACATTTAACATCATTTAAATCATCAATATCAATCATGAGATTCCAAATACACATCATTAAACTCTTTCATCTCTCGAATTCTTTATACTATGAAGTCATTTTGGGAAAATCTGGGAAAATCTGTTGAAGAAGGAATTCTGCAAGGAACTCAAAACTCTGAGCCTTTTGCATGCCTCTGGGAAAACGAAAGAGTGAGGGAAAATCAAGAAATTTCGAGGGTGTAGAAATTCCATGAAGACCTCGAGATCCCAAATACACATCATTAAACTCTTTCATCTCTTGAATTCTTTATACTGCGAAGTCATTTTGGGAAAATCTAGAGAAATCTGATCGACACAGAATTTTGTGAAGGACCAAAATCCCCGGATCACAGTATAAGTTCCTCCTCATCGGGTTTTCAAGGAAACCAAGGAGTTCCATGTCTGGCAGACTTCACCGATCAAGTACAAATTTCATTAGTTTAATCATTACAGCATGAAAGGAAAACATGTAACATCATTTAAATCATCAATATCAATCATGAGATGCCAGATACACATCATTAAACTCTTTCATCTCTCGAATTCTTTACACTGCGAAGTCATTTTGGGAAAATCCAGAGAAATTCAGTCGACACGGAATACCACGAAGGACCAGAATCCCCGGATCATAGTATAAGTTCCTCCTCGTCGGGTTTTCAAGGAAACCGGGGAATTCCTTGAAAACTTTCAAGCATGTGCCTAGGCAAGCAAATCCTCAAAACCAAAGGGCCAAAGCACCAAAAAATCAGAGCATAAAAAGGGGGTCCCTACTTTCAGTGGGGTGTGAGTGCGAAAACGGCACAATAGGTTGTTGAGGGGGTTGAATTGCAATAATCCTTTGTTTTGCTTTCTAAATGGTTGTAAATTGTTTGGATTGGCATGTTCAGATTTCTCAGCTCAGCTAGAAGTGGACTTTGCATCATGACTACTAACTGAATTGTAATAATCATGAAGGGCAATACACAAGTGCATAAAGGAGGGAAATTTCATCATGGTGAGTTTGTCTTGAAGTTTAGTTTGCAAGTTTTCTATAAACATATTTTGAATGTGTAGATCAAGAATCTTGAAATCAATTTGAGAGTAAAGTGATTGATAGCATGATATAAAATCAGTTATCTTTTCTTCTTCATGTTTCTTACATCTCATCAAATCGGCCAAGGTCTTCTTTGGAGTCATATGCACTTGGAAATTTTTTATAAATGCATCAACTAATTCATTGAAAGAACGAATTGAATTATTTAGTAAGGATGAAAACCATTCCAAGGCAGTGTCTTTTAAAGTCCTAGGAACAATTTTACTAATAGTTTATCATCAAGTTCAAAGTCACTACATAAGGTAGTGTAAGCATTAACATGGTTAGAAGGATCTCCCTTCCCTCCATATTTCTAAAATCTAGGCATCTCTATTCCTTGTGGTATCAGTGTTCACAATATTTCCAAAGATAGTGGGTTGCTTCAGACATAATAGGTGGGTGGTCCATTATGATTTTCGTTTATGGTGAATATTTTTTTTGCATGGAGGAGACCGTTTGGAAAAGTTGTGTTATGAGGGGGATAGTTTAAGTGGTATAAGGTGGAAGGGAAAGTGGTGATGGAGTGTATATAGTGATAGGGAAAGTGAAGGGAATGCTTATAGATGGTATGGTAGAAGAGGATAGAACATGTGATGCCACATAGGAATTAGGAATGCTAACAGGAATAGTCGAGGAAGGAATCACATTACTAACTTTTTGCATGGTTGTTGTGACTTGAGGAGTGGTATAGGTAGGTATGGGTGCTACTGTTGAAGGAGGAGGAGTGTGAGGTCCTCCTTGGCTAACCACATTGTTTGCTGCTTGAGATGTACTAGAGGTGGAAGGAACATGTTTTTGGTATATCTCAACTATTTGTTTCATAATGTCCAAGCCTTCTTCACATTCAAGCATGTGATGGATGTTCTCTATGACATGAATTGCAGTGGTTGAAATGTTTTCAAGACACACTTGATGTTGAAGATGTGTTAAGTCCTCATGAATGTTAATGATTTTTTCTTGTGGGATGTGATCATTTTGTGTGTCAACTTGCATGTTATTGGAAGGTAAAGCATTGCTCAAGGTAGGATCCATGCCTAGTGTACTAGTTGCAATACTAGGATTGGAAGCTTTAGATAACTAAAGATTCATGGGATAACATGAGTCTTTCAAAACTTCTTCTCACTGAGGTATTAGCAAAACTTTCTAAATGTGGGTGAAGAAAAATGCAATGTAAACTAAGAGAAATAAAATGCTAATAACTACAATTCTGGAAACTATAACAAAAATACATTAACATAAAACAAAAATGCAAAAAATGTTTTAAAAATGACATAAATTACTGTGCAGAATGTGCAAGAGGACTAAGTCACCCAGTGTGGAAAATTAGTCCCAGTAATGATTTTTTTGAGATTTAAAAAAAAAATTAAATTGGATTTTATGATTTTTAGATTTTCAGATGTGGATACAGTATGAATATGTAATTTTTTTTGTATTTTTGATGAAATGCAATGCAAAAATGTAAGCTATATGAGCTTTTCACTAATGCAATTTTTAAAACCCTAGGATGTAAATTAAACAATGCAAAACCTAATGCAATGTTGATGCAAGTTATTCCTAGGATGCACTTGAAATCAGAAGTAAAATTTTCTAAAGGCGGGTTCACCAAAATGAACCACAAATTTTTGTAGGGGCTTCTCTCTTGCACTTCTAAGGTTTTTCACCTAAAAGGACAAAGGTATCCCACAAAACTTGGGGGTTCACTCAAGAATAATGCTATTATGATTGAAATATGTCTAAATAAAATGTCATAAATGCAAAGAACTAATAAGGATAGTGATTATTAATGCAAAACCTAAGAAATGAAAGTTGTTTGAAAACACGTTGTGATATGCAGAAATGACCTAAGAATGCAAGTAAACAACAACAAAAAATGAAAAAGACTAGAGAGGTTCACTTGGAATCAAAATGTGATGTAGAGAGACTCTGGAATCCTATAGAATTTGTTCTTGAAGCCAATTGGGACACTTACACCAAGCTAGGTGACTTAGTCCTGTTTTGGGGAGATTCTACTAGAATAGGTTTCAACCAAATGGGTATCCAGAAATGTAGAAATAACTTTCCAGGCCTGGCAATGGGACTAATTTTCCATTGATGATGACTTAGTCCACCTTTAGCTTTCGAAAATTTCAGGACAGGAACCTGTAGCTCTTGGTCTGCACTTCTCTTCCTGACAGGTGTCCAGTTTTGATTCTGTAGAAATTGGGCTGAAAGAAGTCTCCAAGCTTCAATTAGGGATTTGTTGACTTGAATGACTTTGGTGGATTTACAACACCTTTTAACACCTTTCTCTTTGACAAATTTGCATACAAGACCTACAAAACACACATGCAAAGAGGGGGGAAAGGGTTAAGAGTTAGAGAATAGGGGTTTTCCTTGGTCAAACCCCAATTTGGTAATCAAACCTTGAAAATGAGATGAAATAAATAGAGAATTATGAATTAACAACATGCAATGTCACAACTCACCAAACCCTTGATATAGAAATTTGAAGATATGCAAGTAGATGCTCCAATGGATGCTTGATAATGCCTAGAATGCTTGAGAGTTATGGATGAATGTATGCTAATGTGTGAATGAATGTATTAAACTAATGGGGATGAAAATGAGAGGAAAACCCTTTATTTATACTTTATTTTACAATATTTCCCAAAAATAGCACATCACAGGTTGACCTTAAGGTTAAGGGAATAAAATCCCGACAGAAATTTAAAATAATTTTGATTTTTGTGCCCAGTGGGACTAAGTTGCCCTAGGTGGAAACTTTGTCCCACTAGGGAAATTTTATTGTGTGTCAAGGATTAAAGTGTATTTAATGATGTTTAATGGGATTATTCTCTGAAACAAACATAAGTAGGGCCAGAAAGTGCATTTAAGGGTCATTTAAACATAAGAAAGGGTTGAATTAGTGATGAAAAGCCTAGAAAAGCATGAGAGTTTGCTACAACTCTTTACAACACTTTGAAATAAGACTTGGTAAGTGATAAAAAGGGGTCATTTAAGTGAATTATAATAAAAGGGTCCTAGAAAAGTGTGAAAGTGGGTTACAACACTTTTACAAGACATCTTAGAATTCTTATTGTTTCACAAGGTTCCAAGACCTAATGTGAATTTGTTGACCACATTACAACATTAAATCTAGGTAAAATCAATCCAAATTCAATAAGAAAGACTCAAATGAGAGTAAAAATGTCCAAGTATACATTTTTTGATGACACACAAGAAAATAAGAATTAATCTAGAAAAAAACAACACTAAATTCCATGAATGAATTCCAAATAATCTTTTTTTTAATCTTCCCATCAGTCATCGTTATTACTTCTACCAAAACCATCATACATTTGAAAATAGTTACTAAATCTAATTCCTATTAAAAACATTCAAATCTAAAGTAAGAAAATAAATGTTAATCTATAGTGAAGCATAATAAACTATCTTAAAAACAAATGAAATAATCTAGAAAGTATGAATAAATGTAGTTACTAACAATGATTAAATAGAAATCAAGATTCTTAACTTTTCACTTGATACAAACTAAACAGAAATTAACTGAATCAAAAGAATACAACACCAGATCACCTCCTTTGGTTGAGTAGGCCCTGCTCTTCCTCTGGTGGGACCTTTAATACAGAGAATCAAATTAACTCCTTAATTGCATTCAAACTGGCCCAAATAGGGAAAGGGGACAGAAGTGCGTAGTATAGTCATTACAATATCATGCAAAAAATCATCTAACTAACTGACTATCCCTAAATATGGATATTTATAGGCATATCCCTTATTTGAATTCAAAATCATGGTGCTACCTGCCAAGATACAAAATAGAAATCTAAAACTAAAATAGAACTAAAAATATCAAAGATAATTTTGCCACATAATAGCTAAAACAAGAAGTTTCCCAACTGACTAGAGAAGTCAATTTGAAATTATGATGAATCAATATCTAGCTAGAGCGATCAGGAGTACAATTGATTCCATGTTTGTTAAACTGAGAGTTTAACAAATCCACTTCATGAAGTAAGCCTTCAATCACCTTAACAAAATCCTCAAAAATAGGATGATAATGTGATAGCAAAGATTTCAAATTGAATAGTTATTCCTTCATTAACATCATTAAAAGTGACACATTCAATTGAAAATATTATTTCTAATATATTCCCTAATTATTTAAATATAAAGTAAAACAAGCAAACATAAAAGCATATATTCTACCACCAACATTGTTAATTAAAAATATAATAAAGTCTTTGTGAACATAAAATGAACATTTAAAGTATCATTTAGAACACTCGGCATATTTCACAACACATCATTGAAGAGGGGCAAGGGGACTTTCACAAATCTCTATTTGGCCAATTTTGAGAGGCATACATGAAGGCTAGGGTTTGACAAGGTGTTGGAAGGAAAGAAGGTTTCACAACCAGCAATTGTAAACCATTTAATCACAAACATACATGCATGAAAATACAATAAACACTCATATATGAAGGTAATGACTTACAAAAACACCAAATAGGTGAGAAGAGGAAAGCTTGAATGATTCCATTAATGTGGAGGTAAAAATATAATCTTTGCAATGGTAGAGATGCAAAAATACAAGTCTACAAAAGAAAAACCCTAGAGGAGCCAGAAGAAGAAGAACCCTTAAAAAAATATACAAGTGTTTCTTTTATGGATCAAGCATAACTCAAATGAATAATAACTAACCCTAACCTAGCTTGGGTTACAAATTTGATCAAAAAAACCCTAATTTCAACTCAACAAATTTGTGCCTAGAAATTTGTGCCAAGAAGGGCTATGGATGTCATACCTACTATGAAAATCCTGCTAAGAAGGACTTGGAGAAGACATAGCTAGCACACCATCACCCCACCATGGAGATTTGTAAGAAAATCCATCCAGAATCCTCCACTAAATCCATGAAATAGGTATGGGAATGGTCAGAGAGGACGGGCAACAATAATGAATGGAAATGGTACCCACAAATCCACCAAGAGAAGTCACCAAAATGCATTAAAGATGTCCTTAAAACCTATAAAAGTCAAGCCCAACCCTTGGGAGTAGATGTGCATTAATGGAATTCGGAGTCTTTATGTCACCCATCACTGAAACCTTATCACTCATCGGCTTCATTTCTACGATGAGTAATGAGCTCAGTTCCTTTGCATTGCTTGTCACTACAAGCATTTGGCCTTTTCATTTCACTTTTGCGAAACACGATGGCTTGTGTTTCTTTCACATTGCTTCTATCCTTCACATCATGGAAAACCTTTTACCACTCAATTCATTTGAGAAATGAGTGATGTGAAGTGAACAATGGTGGGCTATGATTGTGCCACCTGTCAACACCTTGTAACATCGCCAGCATCGCCCATCGTTGAAGATATTCACATTTCAAATGAACTTCCATGATGTGTGATGAACATCATAGGTCAGAGGTCAGGTGTCTAGCTTGCCACGTGCTTGGAAGAATGAAACTAGAGAGCACGAAGAAGCACTACAACAAAACAAGCAATTAGCACCTAAAATAGCACTGAATTTTAGGGTATTTGGGTTCACGAATTGGGAACTTCTGTTGGCGCAAAACTTGACGCAAAATGGTATCTTCACTTTGGCACCAGATTTAGTGCCAGGTTTAGTGCCAGATTTAGCACCGGGTTTAGCACTGGGTTTAGTGTCGGATTTAGCACCGGATTTAGCTCCAGATTTAGTGCCAATTTTTTGTTGCTTCCATTTTGGCTTCTGATTTTGCTTCTGGTTTTGCTTCTTGTGTTGCTTCCATGTTTTCTTCTAGTTTTGCTTCTAGTTTTGCTTCCAGGTTTGCCTCCAGTTTTTCTTCTAGTTTTGCTTCAATTTTTGCTTCCAGATTTGCTTCTAGTGTTGCTTCCAATTTTGCTTCCAGTTTTTCTTCCAATTTTGCTTCCGATTTTACTTCTAGTTCTGCTTCCAAGATTGCTTCTGGTTTGCTTCTAATTTGGATTCCATTGTTGCTTCCTTTTTGCTTCTAAAAATGCTTCTTGTTTTGCTTCCATTTATTAATTTAATATATTTTATTTCAATTTAATTAGTTAAATATATCATGCCTCTTAAATAACTCATATGATTATAGAGTAAGTAAATTAAATAATATGTTTTATTTCAATTTAATTAATTAAATATATCATGCCTCTTAAATAACTCATATGATTATAGAGTAAGTAATTTAATTATTTAACTCATATGATTAAATAACAAGATAATTATTAATAACATGATCATCATTTATAATTAAAACAACCGAGTCAACTATGCCACTAGATTAATAAAATGTCAAAATGATACATGTCCAACAGTCGACATAAGTCAAAATGACACATGTACAAATGATATAAGTAAAAATGATAAATTATATAACTCAAAATGATACATGTCCAATGATATATTTCAAAATGATACATGTCAAAATGATACAACTCAATAATATGGTACTGCAGGCCGTTAAAATGATACATATGATAGTAACCATGAAAAGAGGCATCATAACGATATATCAACAATGATCCATGATGCAATCTATATGATCATGCATGTCACTAGCTACTACCAGCAATTGCCTCATCATCATCATCATCATCACCATCGTGATCATCATTGTCGTCATCATCATCGTCATCAACCTTAGTGTCTTTTGTATCTGTTTCATCATCATCCTTTGCCATGTGATATGTACCAGAACCAACATATTATGGATCTATATATCATGAGGACCATCTTGATCTTCTGGAAGACCTATGTTTTGCAAAAAAAACATTTAAAATGAAAAGTTGTTATTTATTTCATGCAATAATTTATTTTTTTGTTATATATCTAATATTACAACATGTGATACAAAACCATAATCATATTACATCATATCAAAGTGCACATACCATAATAAAATTTCATAAAATTTAAAGCTAATATGTCATTCCAGTGATGTAAAACATGCAACAATTCTAATAAACATTAGTAAAATATGCCAACATTTGGTGGAAGAGGAAGAAAGATGATTGGAACTTTGGAGGCCCACCATAATGGATTTTAGTATTCAACCATGAGAGCAGAAGAGATTTGATATCATATATCAAAACATTAAGCATGCATTCTTCTAGCCAGTGGAGAAGGAGATGATTACCTTGCTTCATTTTCATTTGCATAACCATATCAGGGTCTAAACCAAGAAGACCAAGGATGTCCAGTTTTATGTGGAGGTAATGGATGTGGTCCAAACTTTAGGAGGGGCAAGAAGGTCAATGTATGATCCTGATGAAATTGAGGAAGAACAACAAGAGAGGGATAGGAAAAATAAAATCAATGTAGAGTTTCAAGGATTTTCCAAGTGAGTAATAGAGCTATGGGAGCAGCCTCATCTAAAATATTTTGAACTAGAGTTTGATATACCACTTAGAGAGCTTGGTTTTCATGAAGTTCCTGTCAAAGTGTCTTGATGCGGTGCTAGGAGGATCACAACTCAACTCATCATTCACTTCACAAAAATCACTTGATTCCACACAACCAATCTGAGATTAAGGCATACAACTAATTGTAGTTTCCTAAAAACATATTTGACATCACCAAAACAATGAACTCAAACTCAAACTTGTAGATTCCTAAGCTTGTCAATTTGGACACTCAACGCCAAAATGATAACTCAGAATTCCATTCCAACTCCATACTTTTTTCGTGAGGGTTTGTTGAAAATACATACCACAAGTCCATGTTCCCCCTTCCAATGCCAAAAACAAGTGTTATTGTACCTACACAAACTTATTATACTCTTTCCCATCCTTTTTTCATGATAATTCATCAATCACCATTCAAAAAAAACCTCATTTTCCATTCCTAATTATCACTATCAACAGGCAGCCTTGTCTGATCAGTCAATAAAAAAAAGATTCAAACCTATGAAATCACCAAACCCTGATTAGAGTAAGCTCAAAATACCTTTAAACTCCCCTTATAAACAATGAGAATCAATAAAAATTCACTCACCATAATCAAATTTCTCAAAACAACAATGTACATAGTCACTTTTCCAAATTTTGCCCAAAATACAAACCTAGGGCATCATGATTTCATATGCTAGCCACCGTAATTTGGTCTAAGTATTTAGAACATAAAATAATGTGCTAATATAAACATTCTCACCAAAAATAAGGATTTTCCACCATACAAATCAAGAGAAACACATTTTTTTTGTATACAAACCCCAAAAACCCTATGTTCAGGACAATTTTTAGAAATTGGATTGTTTGACCCTTTAAATGGCATTATAAAAATTACTGGTAAAAATAAAGTTTGTCCATGACATCAATACCTTTCCATCCATATAGGTTTTAGGTTCATACAGGTCCATACAAGGCCGTACTAACATGTTTTCTGACTACAATTTCTGGAAAACGTTTTCTGGACTGACTGTCTTCACCAAAAACACAATAACTTTCATATTTCTCAATGAAATTAAATGAAAAAAAATCCAAAATAAATTAGATTCAACATTATTTCAATCTCATGTTATCTTAGGTCATGAAATGGGTAGTACAGACCGTACTATGCATCAGAACAGAAGGAAGGAAGTGGAAAAATAGTGAAAATATGATTTCTTTATTACAAATCTTCAATTTTCTCTTCCACCATCCTTACAAACGACTCACAATTCCTTATTAAAGGCTCTCCAACTTCTATAATTACCTAAAAATATTCAAATAACTTCTATGACCCTTCAACTTCCATTATTTTTCAAGTTTTTACATTGTGACAACTTTTTTTTTTGCACTTTTTGACTTTTTTTCAATATGGAACAATTTGAACATTATTTGACAAATCACTTAAAATATAACTTCCTAAGACTCAAAAACCTCTAAAATGGTTTTATAAACCTTATTAAATGAAACCATAGCACTCTTTAAACACTTATTACATTTTGGCCTCATGTAGGCAAGAAATCAAATAGGTGCTCCTACACCACGTCTGTTTTTATTGTTCCTATGGTAAACTATTTGATAGAGTTGGTGGAATTACCTTTCTTAGTAATCACTATTAGTAAGATTGAGATTGTTAACCTTGAGAGAGTATGACTTGGGAAAAGGAATTTGATATGGCTATTGTTTTCATCCTATACAACCATTGCAAGAAAAGTTAAGCTAGCATCAAATAACCAACAATTTTGAAAATAACATGAAAAATTTTAGTTGCTGCTATGTTAGGAATAAAATAAAAGGAAACAATGTTCCTTCTAGTGGCTTGATGATTGAAAATGAGGATTCATAATGAAATTCAATCTTATTGGGGTAAGATCTTTTTTTTTTGATGAAATAGATACAATTTATCCTCATGTTGGTACCCATATGAAATTCATCTCTTGTGCTCCCTTTTGTCATCATTTGAATTTTGATCTTGTATCCATCCAATCAATTGTGGTTCTTGTAGTCAGTTTTTTAAGTCATCTTGTCATTGTCTTCTCTTTGCTAAGATAGAGAGAAGTGATCATCAACAAGTCTGATAAAAGATGACATTTAAATAATAGTATGCAAGAGCAGAAAACAATGAAGTTCTTGGTTGGTGTTGACTACGACGAAAGAAAGAGGACTATCGAATGGCTAAGGCATGAGGTTTGAATAAGAAACTCTTTTCCCTTGGCACATATTTTTTTTGGCCCAACCATGGAGTTAGTTCACCTAATTAGCAACAATAGCAAGGATCTAAGTGAATTCTTCCAAAGAAGTAAAAATAGAAAGTTAGGGCACATTTTTGTGTGGTTGAAACCAAATAAAACTAAGCTCCAATTCCAAAAAAGGGAAGATTGATTAGTGATCGATTCCCAACTTGATAAGAATTAATTTTTTTAAAGGGTACTCACTTTAGAGGTTGCAATGCCACTAGCCTCCTCCGTCTAGCAAGTTTAAAGATGGAAAAATGATTGATGATCTTCACCCAGCACTAAAGGGCTAAAGGTGCACTATT
Organism: Sequoia sempervirens; assembly: GCA_007258455.2. Taxonomy (NCBI): domain Eukaryota; kingdom Viridiplantae; phylum Streptophyta; class Pinopsida; order Cupressales; family Cupressaceae; genus Sequoia; species Sequoia sempervirens. The sequence continues at coordinate 7,232,040 of VDFB02179234.1, forward strand.
TCAAAGGAAATACCCTAATAAATCTGCACCTTCAACATCAAAACCATGGAAAATGCATTATGAACCCATGCCTATGTATGAAATCAAGCCTTTGAGTGAAGTATGATACACATCTTGGTGGATTTAACCACTATAAATATCCATCGAATCATATGAAAGAGTGGTAGTAAGTTAATAAAACTTTTCTCAAATTAAGTAATTGTACTTTTAGAGAGAAAAAAACCATCATTCATCTCTTTTTCATCATAAGAAACATTGTAATTACATTAGCAATAAGAACTTAGCTAAAAGGGGAAAAAATGAAGATATCTCACTCAAAACTCAATATTAGAACCTCCCACTTGATTCAATGAAAGATAACACATGATCTCAACACATTCCATCACCCTTGGGCCATGGTACTTCTGTACAGATGAGAAATTTAGCCTGCAGCAGCAGATTTTTTGAAAACACAGAATTTATGCAAAAAAACTAATAGATTTTGTGGTATTTCTTTCAAAATGCAAATTTCCAACCCCCATCATGAGGTCTACATGTATTTTTAAATTTTTTCCAACCCAAAAATAAATCTCCAAACTGACCAACCACTTTTCAAACCCCAACTAACCGTTGGCCTTTACAAATTTTGCATTTTTGCAAGTTTATTGTTGAGAACTTTTTGCATATTTGCAATATTTTCACTTTTTCCCTCTTATTCACCTAAGACATTATCAATGATATTTTTAGACCTTATTCCAATTATAAGCATGAATCAAAACAATAAAACTAGCATTCAACCTACCTTGACAACCTTTTAGTCAAAATTAGAAAGCCAAAAGCCATTGTTTTTATAGAAATTTCAGACTTTTGTAACATTTTCAACAATTTCAAGCCTTGGTACGAATCTGTGCAGGCCCTTATTTCTCTACAGGTGCTTGGATCAGGTGTGGGATGGACGTAGATTTTATTTTCATCATATTTGGAGGATCTACATTGATTTTAATAGATTCTATTGTTGATCTACAGAAAACTAGTTTGAATTTGTACATACAAGGGTTTTGACGCCTTAAATGGAGTTCGACCTATTCCACCTTCTGTTTACTATTGTGAATAAGTGTAATTGGTCTAGTAATGTAGGATTAGGCATTTATAGGCTTGAGGAAGCAGGGGAAAGTTATTTGAGGTCAATGGGCATGAAGCCTAGTTGCAAAAATGAGTGATTTTTGAGTGAAAAAAAGTGAAATTGTGAGGTTTTAGTATGGAAAAGTGTGAAATTTGTGGAGGAAGAAATTTATCAAGGTGTCTTAGGTGTGAGAAGAGATATTTAAGCATGTTAGAAGTGGTTTCCAAGTGTTTTAAGGCCTGGATCATAGTTTTTCAAAAAACCCTCCTTGGAAGGACATAAAGTGAGGATTTTCCAATTGGGTGTTTTAGAAAGTGTTTCTCTTGAAGGGGAAGGTGGATTTCATGGTTTTGAGACCTGATAAGTGGCTTACCAGCAGAAAATTAGAGGGGAAATAAGTTTTAAGAGTAGTTTCTTTGAAAAATAAGCCAAAATTGGCCTTGTAGAACAACGGTGAAGTCCAGATTTGAAGAGGTTGGTGCAAAGTGACCATAGCTAGTTTTGAGATATGTTTTAGAAGGCCCAAATGGATCCTATAATCTAGGTTTTTTTTTAGGATATTCAATTTTATGTTGAAGATTTATCCAATTTCAACTATATGGACTACTACAAGAGTTTAAGTCCTTGAATGCAAGAATTTCTAAATATGATGAAACAGAGTTTTCTGAGTGCTTTGTTGATTTGAACCTATCAAATAAATGATGTTTAAGGTTTACTAGAGGTCATGTGAGATCTAGAATCAAGTTTTGGTGGTTTGGAGTCTTTTTGGCCTTGTGAAATCAAGGTACAGTGAAGAGAATTTGGGTAAAGTTTGTGACAAACAAGAGAATTTGAGTTTGGTTGATTTGAAGACCTCCCCTACATTGCATCAAACTTTGTCAAGTTTTGTATTGATTCTTTTTATTCAGTAAGTGGTAGCTTTGTTTATCACTTGGCACTTTTTTTTGGAGTCATGTGTTGTTCAATTTGTTTAACTCCCTTGTTGATGTAAAATTACTAGTCTCTACATTAGCAAAAAGTAAGCATTCATTTTTTTTCCCTTCAAACCTTGATTGATATGGACTATTGGTTTTTTTTTTAGCTTGTAGAAAGTTGTGTTTCTTTGTTTTTTTGTGCTTGATAGTTTGTCCTCTGCTATATTTGAAAATATCACTACAAAGCTTGACTATTAACAATTTGGTGTATGCATTTGAGGGAAAAAAATAGTCATTTAGTGATTTCCATTTAGGATCAAAAATATAATAAGGAAAAGTTTACACTCTTTTATTTTTGGAAATGTAAAAAATATTCTAGAGAGGTCGTGGCCAAGCTATCACCAAGAAAGAGAAAAAATGCAGAAATAAAAAAATCTTTCATCATTTCATCAAACCAAATATGGAGAGTATGATTTGTTTCATTTCTTTTGCTAGTGAGCTAAGTCTAGAGAAGACGAGCCATGATAGAAGGGTTTCAAAATAATGATGCATGTAGAAACAAAACACCCATTCATTCGTATCTATTGAGTCCAAATTGAGCTTGTTTTGACAGAAAATCAAGGTAAGATATAGATAAATTGTGCATAGAAACTTACTCAACTTCTTTTAGTTTGAAGAAATGTGAGCTCCATAAGTGATTTGATGTCAGCCTTAAGACAAGCAAGGCATCGATAGAGTAAAGCAAGAGAAAAATGCATGAGAATCCGAGAAGAAATGCCTTTGAAAACACATTCAGATAAGTGTAAACAAATGATGAACCATGAAAGTTTTACCTGATTCGGCCTCAATAGAAATATATGTGAATAAAACTCTCAAAAGAAGCGAGAAAATCGACAGAGACTCCTTGAGAAAGCTCGAGGTTTCAAACCCTAATGATGGCGGCATGTGCAGAGCAAGGGAGCTCGAAAAAACCAAGTGAAAATGAGAATTGAAAATTAGGGCTTGGGTATTTTGTTCTAAATCATCATGGTGGCAAAAATATTGATGTGAAAAAACTCCCTCACAATCACGTATAGTGTATATGTTTAATCATTGAATATTTTAATATTCAAACAAATTTAGAAAACAAAATACATATATTTTATAATAAAAAACTACTATTATTTATTAAATTTATTAATTTGTATGTTCAATTAATAATTAAAAACTATTGATGTTATTTTATATAAAATAAAAATATGGAAATATCTTTAACAATTATTAATTTTGATTTTAAAATATATATAGAAAAATATTAATTTAAATAAAACTAAAATGAATATGAATTAAATATATAATTTAATCATTAAATTATGATTTTAATTATTATAATTTAAAAAAATTGTGTGATTGTGATTGTGATTGTGATTGTGATATTACATTAGATTCCTCGTGCCCTAAGATTTTTTTTAATTAAATAGATCCGCCTCTTGCATTTCTTCCAAACCATTCATATTATTATTGTGAAAAATAAATTCTAAATAATGATTAATATTCAACATATAAATTTTATTATTATTTATTTATTTTATAATATGTTACAAATTAAATATTACAATTTTTAATTGAAAATAAGATAAAAATGTCATTTAATTCAAATGCTATTAATTCTCAAATTTAAGATCATACTATTATCTCCATATTATCCTTTAAAAACATTTTTTTATCCTTTACTCAAAAAAATTAAACATGGGAAAATTTGTAGATGATTGAATGCAAAATGAGGTGTATTATGCCATAAAATTTACAAAAGGGATATAGTTGAATTTTTAGGCCCTTGTAGTCACACCAAGGGACATATAGGGTTGAGGGTCCAATGTATAGGGTAGAGGGTATACTAGGGGTTGAGGGATTAGGGTTTAAGGTTTTAGGGTTGAGAGTAGAGGGTTGAGGGTTTAAGGGTTGAGGGATTAAGGGTTGAGGGTTGAGGGATTAAGGTAGAGATTTTACTAGGGTTTAAGGGTTCAAGGGTTGAGGGTTTAAGGGCCAAGGGTTGAGGGTTGAGAGTTTAGGGTTTAGGGTTTAGTGTTGAGTGTTTAAGGGTTTAAGGGTTGATGATTTAGGGTTAAGGGATTATGGTAGAGAGGGAGGGATGGATGGAGTGAGAGATGGAGAGAGAAGTGAGATAGAGAGGAGACTAGAAGAGGAGGGAGGCATAGAGATATATGAGGGTTGAGGATCCAATGTATAGGGTAGAGGGTTGAGAATTGAGGTTATAGAGTTGAGGACCTATAGGGTTGAATATGGTTTAGGTATTGGGTTGAGGGTATAGGGTTGAGGGATTAGGGTTGAGGGTAGAGAGTAGAAGGTTTAAGGGTTTTAAGGGTTTAGGGTTGATCCTTAAGGGTTGAGGGTAGAGCGTTTAGGGTATAAGTTTGAGGGTATATGGTTGAAGTATTAGGGTTGAGGGTCTAATGTATAGGGTAGAGGGTATAGGGGTTGAGGGATTAGGGTTTAAGGGTTGATGGTTTAGGGTTGAGGGATTAGGGTAGAGAGGGAGGGATGGATGGAGTGAGAGATGGAGGGAGAAGTGAGATAGAGAGGAGATTAGAAGAGAGGAGGGAGGATCCAATGTATACGGTAGAGGGTTGAGAATTGAGGGTATATAGAGTTGAGGACCTATAGGGTTTATGGTTTAGGGTATTGGGTTGAAAGTATAGGGTTGAGAGATTAGGGTTGAGGGTAGAGGGTAGAAGGTTTAAGGGTTTAGGGCTTAGGGTTTAAGGGTTTAGGGTTTAGGGTTAAGGGTTGAGGGTAGAGCATTTAGGGTATAGGTTTGACTAGGGTATATGGTTGAAGGATTAGGGTTGGGGGTCCAATGTATAGGGTAAAGGGTATAGCGGTTGAGGGATTAGGGTTTGAGGGTTGAGGGTTGAGGGTAGAGGGTAGAGGGTAGAGGGTAGAGGGTAAAGGGTTGATAGTTTAAGGGTTGATGGATTAAGGGTTGAGGGTTGAGGGATTAGGGCAGAGAGTTTACTTGGATTTAAGGGTTTAAGGGTTGATGGTTGAGGCTAGATGGTATTGGGTACTTGAGGGTAGAGGGTAGAGGCCAGTTTAGAGTTGAGGACATATAGCATTGATGGTTTAGGGTATTGGGTTGAGGGTATAGGGTTGATGGATTAGGGTTGAGGGTAGATGGTAGAAAGTTTAAGGGTTTAGGGTTTACAGGTTTAGGGCTGATGGTTAAGGGTTGAGGGTTGAGCGTTTAGGGTATAGGTTTGAGGGTATATGGTTGAAGGATTAGGGTTCAAGGTCCAATGTATAGGGTAGAGGGTATAGGGGTTGAGGGTTTAGGGCTTAAGGTTGAGGGTTGAGGGATTAGGGTTGAGGGTTGAGGGATCTTTAGATGCAAGTGGAATGTAGGAAATAAATTGAAGGCTAGTGAATATTAGGGAAGGATTTTTTGTTCTAAAGCCCCTAATCCTTGCTAGATCAGAACAATTAGGCGCTAAACCCAATGCTAAATCTGGTGCTAAACCTGGCACTAAATCGGGTACTAAACTTGGTGCTAAACCCGATGCTAAACCCAAAGCTAAAATTGAAGCTAAACCCGACGCTAAACCCGATGCTAAACCCGACGCTAAACCCGATGCTAAACCTGGAGCTAAACCTAGAGCTAAACTCGAGGCTAAACCCAACACTAAATCTGATGCTAAACTTGGTGCTAATTAGCGCCTAATTTAGCACCTTCTTTTTTTTATCGGTGTAAAATTGTTTTGATTAGTGAAAAAAATTCCAAAACTGGTGCCATTCCGATAAATAGCGCTGACTTTTTCAAAAACTTGGAGAAAAATACATTAAAATAGTGGGTGGAAGAAAAAAAGGGATCTAATCACAGGGATTTGTTGTACTGAAGAAAGAAATAAATTGGAGACAAACCTCAAACCATCGGAGGTTAGAGGTCAAGTCGACGAGATACCTCTTACTAAAGAAGGGTAAGAGGTAGAGGGGAAAGCCAAAGGCTGAAACCCAAAAATTTGACACTTGGCCAAATTTTGGAAGAACATAGTGAAAGTGAGAAGGAGAAGGAAGAAGAAGGTAAAATCTCAGACCATTGGAGGTTGGAGGTCGGATTGAAGGCCTATGCTTTGCGAATGCAAGCGGTAAGAGGGAAGAGGGAAGGCCAAAATCCAAAGGTCGAAAGGAGAAAATGAAGAAGGAATGAATCAGTAAATGGTAAAGGGTAAAGCCATAGGTCGATGCCCAAAACTCTTAGAAGAAAAAGGAGAAGGAAGGGAAGCGATGAGGAAAGTAAGCAAGTAAGGGACAGGAGGAAACCCCAAAAATCTCAGACTTAGTCAATTTTATGAACCCCAAGGAAAATTTATACAAGATGGCCCATGTTGGATCACTCAGATTGGTTATAAATGATGGGTCATCTAAGGGTGGCATGAAATTTCAACAGATACCATCTATCTTTACCAAGTCAAAATAACCAATCAATGAACAACCTTATGGAGAACATGTTGATAATCCACTATATAGACATCCATATCAAGTGGAACAAGAAATGGTTTCTCAACATGTTCAAGTGAATCCAAACACTATGGCAACTCAAAACATGCATCAACAATCAACCAATCCATTCTCTAAACCACTTGTAACACATAATGTGTCAAAAAACACATGGAGACCTAACATATCAAGAAACCTATATGAGACATCCTTACAACAAGGAGAAAATGTTAACATGCAAAACATGGGTAACCTTCCACCTAGACCGCCATATCACACACCAAATCAACAACCAAAATTAAACCACAACTTTATGCCAACATCCACCCACAATCACAGCACATGACATCACCCATTTATACTGTACCCAATCAAAACAATCCTCAAGCATAAAAAATCAATTTGTCTCTTCATACACAAAGATAAACTATCTACCAACAAACATAAACTAACATCCCTCAAGATCAAAGCATGTATCAAATAAATACTCAAGACAAAACACAAGCACAATACATGAAACAAAAATCCCAATACTATGACCCTTCATACAATGCATAATATCAACAAAGGTTACAACAAAAAAATCTGGATCCTAATTTCATGCAAAATCAATATGGCTTGTCATTCATTCAAAATACCCAACAACAAACAAATACCCATCCTCAACATCAAAATTTCATTCCACAACAATAAATAAATACTCATCTTCAACATCAAACTTACATTCCACAATAAACTAACACCAATCCATAATATTAAATGCTTAATCCACCACATCAAAACCTCAATGCACAACAAACCCCCAATCCACAAAACCCAACATTCATACATCAACAAACACAACAAAACTCCAATCAAAAATATCAAAACCCTAGTCAACAATATCAAAACTCTAATCATCAATATCAAAACCCCAATCCACAACAACAAAGCATCTATCCAAACTATACACACAACATTCCACAAGGATCCAATCCTCAAGTATACATGTAAAACATTTAATAAGGTCCTACACCCACACAAAACCCATCTTATATGGGACAATAGGGCTATAACATGATTAATCCTCAAGAAAACATACCTAGTAATGATATAACATTGCAAATTCAAAACCTTAGTCAAAGGATATTAGATATACAACTTGGAAAACCCAAGAGTTATGCCTTGTGAGACATATGTCCATATCTATTTGATCGTAACATAGCAATGATCCCCTTTCCGACAAACTCTAAAATTCCAAAATTTGATAAATACAAAGGAAGAGGGGACCCAATTGAACACATGCTATAATTTTTCATAGCTTGCATGGAGGTTGATAACAATGACTCTTATCTATTGATACTTTTCACAAGAAGTCTAGGATTTGCAACTATTGAAAGGCTCTCTCATCTACCACTTGGAATTAATTTTTTTGATAAACTATCCAAAAAATTCATCAACTACTTTTCATATAACATCGAACAAGACGTTATGGGCCTCGATTTGTATAAGAAAAAACAAAACCAAGGGGATTCATTTGCTTCTTACTTGCAATGATGGAGACATAAAGCAATTAAATGTAAATGGCCAGTTTTTGAGAAACAACTCGTTGAAATATTCATCTCAAATCTTCAAACTAATATAAGATATTAGTTGAGTATGCTATGCCCTAACACCTTTAAAGAGATCATTGATAAAGGTTTAGTTATTGAAAGAGCTCTCATCACAAAAGGTTTCATCAAACTTTACAACAACAAAGATCAAGCATCAGGTTCAAATGATAAACCTCACATTTGGGTACATAATAAAAATGTCACTATAGAGAAGGGGGACCCGTCACCCCTAAGACTCCAAATCATGAGGGATCCCCAAGGATCAGGATTCCCTAAACTACCTTGGGTTTTCTATGCATATTGAAAAGGATAAAATAATGAGGTTAACAAGGAAGGGTAAACAACTTGCCACTCTCCTTCTGCTAAAACCGGATGTTCATAGGGTCAGAAGAGATGGCTTCAATGGTTTGGTCTACTACCTAGATAGCTCATTGTCTAAGGATAGTAGCATGGATCTCAAACTCTAGCATGATATGTTGGTGTCTCAGAGATGCGTTGGTGTCTTGTATAGAAAGAGGTCTAGAGAATAGACAAAAACACAAGAAGTCTACTTAACTATTTTACTATTTAATGTTTTATGTTTCAACGGTATGTGGAAAAATTACTCAAATTGAAAGTATAAAAAAATGAGTACTAGAAATAAGATATATGAAGAATGACAAAGAGAGTGGTAAAATATACCTTTTTACCCACGAGTTGATTCTTCAAGTAGCTCTGCTCAAAAGTACTTGCACACACAGAAACGAGCAAAATGTTGGGATTTATTTGAGGTCTACCTTAGTTAGACCCTTGTTTTGGTGTTCCCACCTCCACGAACAACCAAATATCCACAAAGTGTAGAAAGTGATGGATAAAATAGAAAGGAAATAGTATTGCTAAGTAGAGACCACAAACAACTAGAATGCCACTCAATAAACAAGATTGTGCAAATAGACACAAAGAACAATATTACCTTCTCATCTATGAGCACTCAAGGCCAATAGTGAAAGGAAAAAGCTTGATGATCCTCTAATAGAAATGATGTTGCAAAAAGAATGTGGTGTTGGAGCCAAAATGAGGAGCTTGGAGCCAAGAGACGTGGTGTAGAAGCAAGAGAATGGGAGTAGAATGAGCTAGAATGCAATAGAGAGTGAAGCTAGTGAATAGAAGTTAAGAAAGAGTCAAGGAATGAGAAGGAAGTGTATTTGAACTAGAAAAGGGCAGAAAAAGGCTCAAATTTCATTGGTCAAGGAGGCAAGAGACATTAAACTTCGCACCCAATCAGAAACGTAACGTTTCTTCCAATTCGAGGGATAAGAATCCTATCAAGACAACAATACAACATGTGCACATCCCCGATAGAAATTCCTCCACCAACACAAAAAATGGCCAGGTGGATGGAGCAAGGTGGGGAAGAAGGATTTTGCATCATCGAATTTACATTTTCTAAGGTAGGGGTGATGAAATGGTGAATTTTCCTTGTGTGAAAATTTGTGCCATTACAGTTTTCCCCCACTTTAGCGAGCATACGTGTCAATGAATATGCGAGGTAAGGTAGAAAGAGACTAAAGAGAATATTCCTTAATTTTCAAGGAAGCAGATCTTTGATCTGGCACACTTGGACATACAATAGGTATCTCTACAGATTCTCAATCTCGTAGGGAAACCTTAACATGAGATAGAGTGATGCCTCCATAGGTACCCGGTCCTACAAAATTGGCTCCATGGGTTCTTGGTCCCGTAAAAGTTAAACAAAGGCACTACAGGTTCTTAGTCCTACAGAAAGGACCTTCATAGGTTCCCAGTCCTACAAAGGGAGCACCATAGGTTCTTGGTCTTGCAGGGCTTGACATGGAAGGACTCTATAGGTGCTAGGTCCTGAAGAGTTTGATGTGAAAGGCCCTTATAGGTTCTCAGTCTTGTAAGGAAATCTTGACAGTGCTTGGTCCTACTAGACAATCTTAATGATAAATAGGCTTTACAGGTGCTCGGTCCTACAAAGAAACATGTTAAGTTGCAGACAAAACATGTTAGGTAAAAAATTTCAAAGAGGAAAGTACATCACATAGCAAGCAAATGAAGGAGAATTTTTCAAAGGGTTGCCTTCGAGAACCCTTCAAGATAGAAAGGGACCCATTCAAAGGGACACTTTGATTTGAAAAGTAAAACATTTTCTACAAATTATTTTGTCATCAAGGAATATTTTGAAATATTTTTTTCATCAAGGAATCCAGTGGAAAGAATGCTCCATCTCAAAGGAAAAAATTTAGAATTCTTCATCAAAAAAAGTACTCCTTTTTCAAAGGAAATTTTTTCAGATTCTTTCCCTACAAACTCATTTTTGAAAGAAAATTTTCATTAGGGGGTCCTTGTTGAAGAATGCATTTTTGACAAATGAAATTTTTTCATTAAAGTATTCATTGGCCATCAAATTCACCTTATTGAAAATTAGAGAAGCATGGTATCCTCCCTTAGGATGGTACATGCTACATAGAGGAGCATGTAGCATCCTAAGGAGAGAGATAAAAAGTAGAGATGTTGTGGCCCATGAGACAACAAGATGTAAATATGGAAATTTTTTCATGCATGTGAGGGAAAACACATAATCACCAAAAGATCAGTAAATAGATAGAGAGAGACAAACAAAGATAAATGAAATGAGAGACAAGTATAGATGAAGAAATCAAGAGACAAGGAGGATCTGGGAGTTCAGGGTCAGATTAGTTCATATATATATATAGGTATTGCATGATGTATGAAAAAATGATCATCAATCCCAAAATTTCCTAGATCATGAATAAGAGCACATGAAGACAAAATGAAAATAAAAAATTGGGTCAACATGGAAGAGGGCCTAAATTCCCTAATTCTTTGCATTGTCCCCAATTGTCGAAAAGAAAAGTCACGACTTATAGAGGAAGTTCATGATAAATTTTCTAGGCTTGTATCCAAGCACCTACAAGGATAGCAAGGGTCCTCTAGGAAGGATCACAAACACATAAATAAAAGCACGAGGGGAACACAACACATAGACAAATCTAATCTACAAATAAAGAAGAGGTATCATTGTAATCCTCATTGACCAACAAGTCATCCTACTCCCAATCTAGATCATTATACAAGGAGGGAGGATGAGCCTGCAAGGGAAGAATAGTGAGGGGAGTACCCTCTGACTCTCTTGAAATAAGGGCCAAGGAAGAAGTCTCCTTGAAGTATTCTTCATTGAGCTCTTGTGAGGTAAAGGTCATTGATCTTGCAAAGATTGCAGATAGAGATGGGAAATCATCCACCGAGTTAAACATGCACTTCAATAGAGTGCCATGTGTTAACTAGGTGGGAGAAGAAGGAGGCACCCAAGATCCACTTCTAACTTCATCAAGAGGGTAGTGACAAACTCAGGAGATGTAGGGGCCACCTCCATCACAAGGATGGAACAGGTCAAAACATGTGACTATCTCCCGAAGAAAGTGACCCCTTCTTCTGACCACCAATCTAAGTGAGGTCATCCTATAGCTTATGCTTTAGCAGAGGATGCTAGATCCCCATGGATGAATTGAAGGTGGAGGAGGGAGGAGATAGATCCACTATAGACACCACTGTTGTGTTCGAAATCTCTATGGGTTGAGAAAAAGGAGGGATGTCTATAAGGGACATCAAGTGAGGAGGCTCCACAAAAGGAGCAATGAACACCTACACCCTTTTGGTGTGATGATCATCCGTACCCACTATGTGAGCTATAAAAAAAAGGAGTAGAAGAAAAAGAAACAACAAAAGAAGATGGAATAATAGGAGCTACTAGATCCCCCTTTATCTTCTATGAGGTAGCTTGTTCCATGGCTAGAGCTTTTCTCCTGCATTTTCCTTCATGTGCAAGCCAGTTATGTTGGATCTAGGCACTAGGAGTTGCAACCTGAGAAGGGACAGGAGGTTCCTATTTTTCTATAGGAGTGTCCTCCACAATCAAGGTTGATGGAAGGGTAGCCTCCTAGATAGGGGTAGGAGTAGGGAGCATAAGAGAAGAGATAGTAATAGGTGGAGAAGAAGAAATGAGTGCCTCAGTAGCGGGCCTCTTCCCATTCACTACCGGAGGGGTAGGAGGAAGAATGGTAGGAGGCCATGGATATCAAGACATAGGAGCTACTCCATGAGGACCCTTCCTCTTTCAATAAAAAATGGGTCTAGGAACAATGGGAAAGACCACAAGTTTGAACACTTGATGCTTATATTTTTTCCAAGTGAGTACCATTGAGCTCCCCATGTGAGGCATGGGACCAGGAGCTCAGGATGCCACAACAGGGAAATAAGTAGAAGTGGATGGAGTAGAAGACGTAGAAGAGGGAGGCCCTTGGTTGTGAGCAAGGTTCCCCTTCCCATTTTGCGAGGAGGAGGAGGCAACTTGTTGTTGCTCAATCATAGAGCCTTTTACTGAGATAGCGTAGGGAGATACTAGATAGGTCAATTTTGGTGCCATGCCCCCAGTATTATACTTGACATAAGCACAATATAGAAAATTTGTCCTCAGAGGGAGAGGTCTAACTGGAGCAAGCCAAAATTGATCTAATAAGAAGCCCCCATGTAACACCAATGGTTTGTAATCAATTTCATGCAAAATATGCATAGAGCCCTCATGAGAGAACTTGAGACATTTTTGAATCACTGAAGTGACGCTATTCATGGAAACTAGCCATATAAATCCTATTTTCATTATGAATCAGTTTAACTCCAAAATTATGACAAAAGAGGTATCCATAGCCCTGGGTCCTACCAAGATTGAAAGAGTAATAGAACCAATAGGAGGGATTGAGAGTCCATCATGTGTGTGTATAGTGGCCTTCGATTCTTCTTATTCCTCCCTATGCAAAAATTTTATAAGTAGAGTTTCTTTCGTTATAACATTTACTCATCTCCTAGGGTCAACTAAGACACTAGTCACAATGTATACATTGACAAAAGTGTGAATGTAAATCGGAGAAGGCTCTTTATTCATTGGTAAATCTTACGAGGTAAAGGTTATGTCTAATGATCAACTCGTAGGCTGGGTGGGAGGAATATGTGTGTATGAGACCATGTTAACGTACTCTGATGGAACAATCTCAATAGAAGTAGAGGGTTGAAAGATTGGATAGTGATCTATCTAAATTTCACTCCTAAGTATCTAAGATCCCTTCTAACTATGTAGCTATGGGTCATAAATTGGGTTGCAATGCTATACACCCTACAACACATCTAGGATATGAGAAGAGGTTCTTTGATACCAAGCAACAAAAAAAAATAGTTCACATCAGGTTCACCAAAATGTAGAGAAGGGGGACTTGTCACCCCTAGGACTCTAGGTCATGGGAGATCCCCAAGGAATGGTTTGCCCTAAACTAATTTGGGTTTTTTAGACAAATTAAAAAGGACAAGGTACTAAGGCTAACAAGGAAGGGCAAACAACTTGCCCATCTCCTTCTACTAAAACCAAATGTTCATAGGGTCAAAAGAGACGACTTCAAAGGTTCAATTTGTTTCCCAAACAACTCGCTTTTTTAGGATGAAAGTGTGGATCATGAACTCTAGTGTGGCATGCTAGTGTCTTAGGGACGCATTGGCATCCTATACAGACAGAGGTCTAGAGAACAAAAAAAACACAAGAAGTATACTTAACTATCTAAATGTTTAATGTTTATTGTTTTAATGAAATTGCAAAAAAGTATTGAAACTACAAGTATAAAAAAAGGAGTACTAGAAATAAGCTATACAAGAAATGACAAAGAGAGTCAGAAAATATACCTTTTTCCCATGAGTTGATTCTTCAAGTAGCTTCACTCAAAATCACCTACACAAAAATAAGAAAAATGTTGGGATGTGTTCAAGGTCTACCTCCATCATACCCTCATTTTGGTGTTCCCACCTCCACGGGAAGCTAGATAGCCACAAAGTGTAGAAAGAAATGGAGAAAATAGAAAGGAAATAGTATTGCTAAGTAGAGAGCACAAACAACTAGAATGCTACCCAATAAACAAGATGATGCAAATGGACACAAAGAAAAATATCACCATCTCAACTATGAGCACTCAAGGCCAATAAAATAAGGAAGAATTTTGATGATCCATTGATAGAAATGGTGTGGCAACAATAATGTGGTGTTAGAGCTAAAATGAGGAGCTTGCAACCAAGAGAAGTGGTGTAGAAGCAAGAGAATGAAAGTAGAATGAGCTAGAATACAAGAAAGAGTGAAGCCAGTGAATAGAAGCCAAGAGAGAGTCAAGGAATGAGAAGGAAGTGGACTTGAAGTAGAAAAAGATGGTAAAGGCCTCAATTTTTTTTATCAAGGAGGTAGGAGACATTACACTTTGCACCCAATAGGAAACGTAAATTTTTTGTCGATTCCAAGGCAAGAATCCTATCAAGATGGAAATGCAGTGTGCAGACATCCACGTGGCATGCATGCATCCCTAACGAAAATTCCTCCACCAACTCAAAAATATGTGGCTAGGTGGATGGAGCAAGTTGGCAATAGAGGATTTTGTATCATTGAATTTACATTTTCTAAGGCAGGGTGATGAAATGGGGAATTTTCCTAGGGTACAAATTCATTCCATTATAGTGATAAATGATGGAGTGGTTGATGCTAAGTTTATTCTAAACATACAACTACCTCCTAACAATCCCAAAAATGACATCCAAAACACTCAACTTATCCTCAAAATAATCAACAAACAAATCAAACTCAAAACCTTCAAAGAGGACCACCAAGACAAAATAACTAAACGAGACAAAAGTACACACCATTGGGAGAATCTCTTGAGGTGGTTATGCGAAAGATAATTCAAAAAAATATCATCAAACTTCTCAATCAAACTAATTATGAAGAGGTGTAATTTAAATCCCCATGGTACAATGAAAATGATTAATGTGAATTCCATCAAATCAAGTGCCATAAGACAAACAATTGTATGAAACTAAAGAATCTCATCCAAGATTTAATTGAAAAAGGAGAGGTTGATATCAAGCATCATCCTAGAACCTCTAGAAATAGTGACATGGGTATTTACAAGGATCCAATCCCCAACCATTCTAAGGGGAATGAAAAAGGTAAAGGATAGGATTACCGAAAAGCTATTTACACCTATGACAATGTTGTAGGAACCATCTATGAAACTAATAAATATGAGTTCCTAATCTTCAATTAACTAATAAAAGACAACAAACAAGTGCTAATCAAGTTAGAAAAAAAAAACAAAGCTCTCCCTATGAGATTCTTAGTGAAATCAAGATGAAAACATGAAAATGAGAGCATAAACAAGCTAAATGATAACATGTAATCAATTAAAACCACTAAACCTCTATCCCATAGGGGGATTGGTACTCCTTTCATGTGGAAAGAAGCCCTTTCCCAATCCCTTTGATAAACTCCAATGATGTAGTTGATCCCAAGTACCTAAGATGATGAAACAAGCTGAAAATATGATGAAAATAGTGAGTGAAAATGCTTATAGTAAGAATGCTTCAAGTTGTGGATCCATATTGTGTAGAGAAAGCCTCTACTTATAGGACTCAAGGGTTGAAGAATAAGAAAATTTGGTGAATGTGGGATAAAAGGGGAGCCAATAGGAATGTGACACTTGTCACAATTCTATAGGCTGAGGGTGGAGTACATTTTGGGGAATGCGTAGAGTAAAGGAGATGGAAGAGAAATAAATGAAAATGGTTGAGGATTTGAAAGGTTGTAAGAAGAAGTAAATTAATATGGTTGAAGATGTAAGAGAATGTTGTTGAGAGTGTAAGAGGATTAAATGGATGTAAGTATTTATGAATGTGTAAGAGGTTATTTAAAACCTTTGGAGGGAAATTGAATGAGGTAGTTGGGAGGAATATTCTTAGAAATATGCCATTGTGAGGATAAATAGAGTAAATAGATAATTAAAAGGAATGAATTTCATGTGCAACCTAGTTAGTTGGCCATGGGTTGATTTAACTCTTGAGGAGTTAAAAGTTAGAGGATTTATTAATGATGATTAGAAAGTGCCTTAGGGTTAATTAATTTTAGTATTAATTAACTTGGATGGGTTAGGGGATTGTGACATTTGATTTGATTTATTTAATCAAATGAGAGGACTTTAGGGGGATTTAATTAAATGATTTGATTTAATTAAATCTGATGAATATTACTCAAAAGAAAGGTGAATTAATAAGTTAATTATTTGATTAATAGTAGAAATTGATGGATTTAACTAAATAATGTTGATTATTTAATTAATTGATTAGTCTAAAGTGATTTAGGAGGAAATGGTGTTAATTTATTAGAATTAGATGCATAATATCAATCGGGTTTATTTAAGTGTCTACATTTTTCCCCTCTTTGAAGTGAGGTACCTGATGCGTTGGTTCAAAGAATAACACTGCCAATATCAAAATTCTTTTTTTTTAATTTTTTGGATGCCCCACTGCTACCCTAGAGAAAGAAATTACATTGTTACACTACCCCCTCGAGAGATCAAGTGAAAATGCCAATTTTAGGTCGAGCTTGTAAAAGGGATTCAATAATTATTCAAGTGTAGAAAATAGACCACAGGATACAAAAATAGGCTCATGATGACGAAAACAGGTCAAAACAGGCTTTGTTGGGGAAAACATGGATTAACGGGCTCAAAAACCCTAAAAATTCAGCATAAATAGAAGGGTAGGGGTCATTTACAAATCATCTATGCACTCAAAGATTTCTGGCGATTTTTCTTTGAGTTGCTGATAGAATGGCGACTCGTGTGCTTCCTAGGCTTCATATGGAGTGGGTTCAAGAGTTCTAGCGGCCTCTAGACACAGGACCCCCAGTATGCAATTCAAAACTTTTCTTATTTTTCACATTTTTGGTGCATTTATTAGGGTCCAACTAGGCTGGCCAAAAGAGGCTCTCTAGGGCGTCACAAATGATTCAGTCGATGCCACTTTTGTTAATGCCTACTAGCCTTTGTCGCATAGCACTGTACGAAACTGTAAATTCTTTGGGTCGTGCATGGAATTCTGACATGCCTTTGTGAAGGAGCATCACGTGAGCCCAAAAGAGTCAAGCATTGCCCAAGAATGTTGATTTCCCTTTGTGATATGACACCGTTTATGAATATAGCATCACCTTTGTGAAAAATAGAGCACTACCTTTGTAAAACCTGGCTCGCCTTTTCTTTTGAGGGATTTTTAATTTTTGAAATTGTGCTAGGTTGATAAAATTTGACATTGTGGGAATTTTGAATGTAGGAGGTCCTTCGCGTGCTCCACTCGAAGGAGCACAAAGGTTGGATACTGTGCCAAGCAAGGCACTTGAGTGATGATGCATTAAATTTCTTGGGTTCGATCAGATTTGGACATGTGATGCATATGCCTACAATTCAAATGCACTTGGATATGATCAAAACACTGGTGGAGAGATGGCGGAGCAAGACATCATCATTCCATTTATCGATAGGGGAGGCCACAGTCACCTTGGAGGATGTATGGCGGATCCTACGGATCCCCAGACATGGTGAATAGATCATTTATTATTTCGAGGCTAGTGGTGATGCTATTTTCCAATTGTTCAGCATCAACCAATATGAGGTAGACAGTGGGAAGCTTGAATTGGATCAGTATGAGGGGATTGCCCTAGATTTGACACTATTCGTTGTTGCACTGATTTCGGGAGTCCTTTTTCCCAACAGATGAGCATGAGGTTGTAGCATTAGATGGGGAATCATCTAGTTTCAGATGATGGAGGAGATGATGATATATGCATGGGGACCAATTGTCCTTACCTCATTGTATCATGGCATGCACTAGGTGCTATACTGTGGGCCCCACAACATTGGGGCCAGTGTTACACTTCTTCACATCTGGGCATATGACCACATAGCAATATTAAGGAATACCATAGTATATGTGTAGAAAAACCATGATGATCCCACAATTTATAGATATGGGGGTATGACTAGCCTTCATTACATAGGTATCACTGGCATTCCACACTAGAGGTGGGTTATCAATGAGATGACAGTTTTATGATGGAGGCCTTGGCTTCACTATCACAGGTGGCATGATGATGATTAGCAGTTATTCTATTGTCATTAGACCAAATATATGCAAGAGCAAGAGAGCCACATGATTGAGTGGTATCTCCATGATAGGGTTGCTCGACAGTTTAGGGAGGTGTAGGATGCACGCAACTTAGCATACAAAGCTATATTTACATGACGAGCATGAGAGATAGCCTGGGGGTAGTAGATCCAACCCTAGGTAGCTATTGATTATTTTAGATAGTTGGTCATGCAGCCATGGGTCTACTTCGATGGTCCTCTAGATGCATGCACTACACAGGCCTATGATGCATATTGTTAGGCCCACACTCCTGTCAGACTAACATTTCCAATAGTCCTAGTAGCAAGTAGTGGATATGTCAAAGGACCTCAGATTGGATAACAACCACCACAGTAGCCACATGATTATAAGAATGGGCGGGATGGGCATGATAGACATGATGGGAATGATGGAAAAGTGTCTCCCCTAGTACCGCTAGTGAGATAGAGGGCACCACAACAGCCACCCCAACAACCACCACCAGGTCCTGGTCCATGGGATGGATAGATAATATGGTTGTAGGCACAGGTATAGCTATTGAGAGGGAAGTTGCAATAGGAAACAACTCAGATTCAGACCCTAACCCAAGAGAGGGATCAGGAAAGACACGAGGTGGCGCAAGAGAGCCAAATGAGATAGGATGCAAATCTTAGTTTGGCGCTTGAGACTGGGCACAAATAGAAGTTGGAGGAAACAACACAACAGGTGCAATGACAGGCCACAGTCCCCACGGAGATGTATGGGTGGTCCATGTAGGAGGCCTCATATTATAGGAATTTGTATTATAGAGCCTGTCCACAGGAGTGACGGGAGCCAGATTTCTCCCATATCAGCTAGGTTGCACTGAGCAGGTCTCGTGGGGGGCAATCAAATAGACCATCAGGTGCACACCATTAGAGCTAGGGAAACCACCGTAGTCATTGAAAAATTGAAGGGAGATTGGGTCACTGATTTTCTTACACTTTTTGGATGTATAGCCTAATTATATGATGTATATACATTTATTAGTTGAGTTTTGATTAGCCTCTTGTATATTTTGTAAGATAACATTACATATCTGATTCTGATTGTATCATGGCATTCAGTTTTTTTGATATTATATATATATGACATGGCTCTGATGCGATTTATATGATGTGATGTTATTTTATTTTACCTTATGTGTTATGGATGTATGGATGCATTTAATTGTCATATTATTGTGTTTTATGTTTTATGATGTGATGTTATTGTAGACATGCAAAATTAGCATTATGCATTCATCAAGTAAACTAGGCTTCACATGCATTTGCTCATTTAATTAATCAAGTTCACCTTCATCCATTCATCAGATAAATTAAACTCATTAAGTTCATTCATAAGGTTGTTCCTTTTAATCAAATAAATCAAACATTCATTTAATTAAATCAAAATGCATTTTCCATCCTTTTCTGATTTAAATAAATCAAATATTTAAGTCATAAAATTCAAAATCATCCTAATCATCATTAAGCTAACCTAATCCTAATTAGCCTAACCTAATCACCCATCACATCCTCTAGATAATCCCACTTGAACAAATAAAACAATTTATTGATTTATTAAATCCAACATTTTCCATCAACATGGCATCTTTGAAGAATATTCCCTCAAGTTTGAATTCAAAAACAAGTGGACATGTACATCCAACAAGTCATTTATGAGCTCTTACATGGCTCTTACATGTCCCTTGCACAAGTCAAACTCAGCGTTTACTTACAAATTCAAATTTGAATTTCCCCCTCTTAGGCACATTTCCCAAATCTTGCACACTCCTCAACCACTCACAAGTTGACAAGTGGCCTCTTTTCATTGGCTTGTTTTTAGTCCCACATTGCTCTCTCATAACCACTCTTAGCATTTGAAAATCTATAAAATAGAGGCTTCATTCATCATCAAATCCTCCACAATCTCTTGCAAAGTCACTCTCTTAAACTGAGAATTGATTTTTCCCATCCACTCCATCTCAAGGCATTGGATCATTTAGCTTATCTATCAAGGGTTGGGAAAGGGCTATTTTCAACAATAGCACCAATCCAATATGAAATAGGATTTATTTCATGTTTTATATGCTTTAGTTTATCTTGTAATTTCTTTGCATTTAGAAACATGATTTATTATTTCATATGGATGCTTGATTATTAGCTTGGTTTTAAAATATTAACCATTTGCAGATTTGGCATCTACATTTTGGCACTAGAAGGAGGGAAATCTCACATTGCAATCACGTTTTTTGTCAAAATTACATGTTTTTGTTTGTTTACAGGAAACAGTGCCGCTCACAGTCCAACGGGGCTATATAGCACCGCTGGAAATAAATTGCAATGCTAGAAACTTCAAACAACACCGCTCACAATCCAATGAGGCCATATAGTGCTGCTGACAGTCCAGCGGGGCCATATAGCGCTGCTGACAATCCAGCGGGGCCATATAGCGCCGCTCATAGTCAAGCGGGGCTATATAGAACCACTCCGGAATCAAACTACACCGCTGGAATCGAACTGTGCCACTCAAAAGTCAAATTGCGTCGCTGGAGTCTCCAGCATCACCATATAGCGCCGCTATAAAATCAAATAGAGCGGCCATCACAAACTGAACCGCTTGGATTTTTTTCTTTTTCATGCAAATTTAAAATGGCCATATCTTGGTCATTTTTTGGTCTTTTTCAAATATATTTTTTTGAAATGGGGTAGAATTTCATAATCTATCCATTGGTGTAGGTTATTATTAACTTTGGTATAGTTTAAATTTTAAAATTTTTACTTAATGTCAAATCACAATGAAACTTGGTCTAAATTTTAGGGTTTTTATGCTTAATCATTTATCTAACCTTCATATCTTTTTGTTATTTGATGTCATATAACATTTTGATCTTGTATTGTAGGTTTTAAATGATCATGGAGCATCGAAGTCAAAGAAAAAGAATTATCACATCATTGTAACAAGTATTTTTAAACACTATAGTGTTTGTTTAACACTTTTTGAGGATTCATTATTCTTCTTAAGGAAAAGTTGTCATCCTTTTCATGCTTAGGATCTAATAAATTAATTTGGGTTTTAAAAAGAACTTTTGAATTCTTATTGCAAAGGGTTTAAAATGAACATTAGGACTACAACTTACTAGAGTTTGTTTTTTTGGTTAACAATTGAACAAGACAACTCTCATTTGTCCTTTGGTGCTTTAATATGAATTCATTATTTCTTTGTGGGATATAAAATGAACATGTGCTACATTGTTTTGTGAGATCTTACTTGAACTAACTTCATTGAAAAAGGACGTATGTGCTTCTCTCGGGCTTTATAGCGATCTTGAGAATCAAAAGGCCTTTTTTCATGATTTTAGGATAAGACAAAGCAATCACCTCCACACTTCATTTTTGGGGTTTAAAATTGAACAAAATCTTGTGCGAGTGTGAATGAATTTATTGCATGTTTTCTCTCTTTGTTTCTAAACAAGGGTTGATCGAACTATGAATAAGTTTATTCGCTTTTGTCTATCTTAGAGGGCCTGCCTTGGAGAAAAAGTACTCACCCAAAGGAATGACTCAACCGTTAGCACTCTAAAGCCAAGAGTATTTCCAGCCAGGTTATAAATGTGGGTATTGGAAGAAATGCCAGTATCACGCGATTGATTCCGACAAGATGGATCTGAAAGGGGACTCTTGCCGTATGGGTCAATCTCCATGAATGGAAAGTTTGAAATAGAACCCCTTTTTTTATAGTGACCAATTGATCCATTGAGCGAGTTTATCAAAGTGGTGCATTCGAACTTAGATTCCAAGAAGTTACTTGCCATGTCCGATCTTGGTTTAAATATAGAGGTTAAGACTTCATTCTTAAGATACATTTATATTTTTTCCTTGGTTGCATGTAAAATCATCTCTTCTACAAAGGGCATGAGGAAATCCCACCAAGAAAAACGTACCAATTGAGCTAGGATGTTATATTGCATGTGAGTTAGTTTGAAAACACAGTGCTTTAATCGAAAACATTGAAAAACCAACATTCAATGAATCATCAAAATTGCAAACCCTTTAGGAGAGGCAAATATCCTTGAACAAATTCACATGTTATTGCTTTCCCTTGGGATTCGTATCCTTAGAGGCTTCTAAAAATTTGGATTTCATCTCAATTTGCTTCTCCTAAAGTCAACTTTAGGCAACCTTTGCCTTGATTTCCTCAATTTCTGCATAATGCACTTTGTGGGATGAAAGGGAATTAGGGCATTGTACATTCAGTTGAAAACCTAATCAAGAGTGTGTTTGTGGTAAAAATAATCCATTAAGAAAAGATTGAATCAATTGGACCCCACACATGTGCTTGATATCTTTTGATCTTATGGTTTTCATGCAAACATTTGTCTTTTGATTTTGAATTACTCTTAGAGAAAATCATGTTCTTCACTATCTTGGCCTAGTAAACAAGTCCTTCCTAGGTTCATTTAGGATCAAATCAAACACTTCACCCACCCCAAACACTTATCAAAATTCATCCCACAAACAACTTTAGACCTTTGGAAATATTATTCTAGACTTGGGTAAATCATCAAAATCAAAATCACCTTGTTTAGTTAGGAGTATGGGAATGCATCCTTTCTCATACCTCTAGTTAAATTAGCACCCCTTTGAACAAGTTCATCCTAAGATCACATCTAACATCTTAGGGTTTACAAGTTCATTATCCAAATCAAACCAATCAAAATCAAACCCTAAGTCTAGCATTGATCCAAAGTCCCTAAACGTTCAACACTCATATCATTTACACCTTTCATCCTTCATCTCGTTGTTGGTCCTAAGAACCTTATAGGTCACTTTTGCAACAAGGTCAAAACACAAGAGGAACATGGAATACAAACTTGATCCATACATCATGATTAATCCAAATCAACTAAATTTTCAAAGCCTTACAATGCCGATTGATTATCAAAATCACACTTATATAATCCATACATGGGATCATTACCTTCTACAAATGTCAATGGCACAACAAGTGTGAGTATGCCCAAATCAAAAATTGGAACATGTTTCCCGATGGTAGATCTAAGTCCAAACCTACAAATCCACCAACCAAACAATCAATGCACGAGCCTTCAAACGCACAAAGTCATCCCACCAAATCCCTACATGCCAAATGAGAATGTACCAAGTGAATTTTTTCCAAACATGAATCCAAAAAACTTTGGGATGGATACATTTGCAAATCATACGAATATTCCAAACATCCACAATGGTCAATTTCAACCTATCATGCCGAATCTAAACATCATCCCAAATTAGAACAATGTCCAAAATCAATTTGTCCATGATCCCATTAAAAAATCACAAGTACACACTCCAAATTTGCTTAAACAAAATCCAAATCAACTTTATCAAGGGAATCAAGATCAAAATCAAGATCAAATTTGGCGAGATCAAATTGATACACTTACCAAAATAGTTGAGTCATTGCACCAAGAGATGTCTCCACCATCATTACCCATATCAACATCATTCCTTGGTTTAGGGCTTCCCCCTTTACCTAGCACCAATCACTCCATCGAAATCAATCTACCTAACACCAATCAAGTCATCACATCAAATCCTTTGGATATACCATCTACATCGCACCAACAAATGGTATCTAATCAAATGACAACATCAATCCTAAAAAATCAAAACATGGTCTCCCAAGGACCTATCACCTTGGTCATTCTGACCATTCATATCACCTCGATCACTCCATCCACCCCTATCACACCCATCATATCTCAACCCCTCACTACCATGATCACTCCAAGCGTATCTCAACAACTTGGGACTACATCCAACACAATTCCAAATCCACCACCACTACCACCAAAACCAAATGTAGCAAGACAATATAACATTACGCTAAAAGCTCACCAGGCTTACCAAAAGGCCATACAACAATATCTAGCCACACAACAAGCAAGACAAGCTCAACAAGTGCAACAAGCCTCTCAATCTACCCAAGCCTCTCAAGCAACCCAACAAACAAAAAAAATGACAACTGTTGAGAACAAGGATCAAGATCAATCCATCACTGAGCACCTTGAAGTTATGTCTACTTCATCCAATGATCAAATCAACATATGTCAAGAGTCACTTTTGAATCACAATCAATATCCACCAACAATACTCAATAATGATCCAATTCAAGAAATATCAACATCATTTGACCCTATGGTTGAAGACATTGGAAATCCCTCCACCACAAGTGTTGAAAACAATGATCAAGATATCTCCATCGACGTTGAGGATGTTTCTACCCCATCCAATGATCAACTCACCATACATCAAGAGCCTCTTTTTAGTGATCTCTTTCAAGGAGTGTTAGGATTATTTGATCCTATCGACATAATGCACGATCCATCAACCAATGCTCATATTAAAAATGTCTCTACATTTCCTTATGAGTTAGAGGACATATCTCAAGAATTTTTTCAAAAGCATGATCAATGTCTCTCACCAAGGTCTAGCAATGGTCCCTTCCAAGACATGTTGAACCCCTTTGACCTCATGGTTACAAATATTGAAGGAACCCTAAACTCAACACTTCAGGATATTGAACCACTTACCATGTCTAATGATGACATCCAAGACCCCCTTATAGGCAATCCATCCTTTGAAACTGATCCATGCCAAGAACTTGATCCAAAGCATGTCGAAAGCAGCTTCGAAATCATTCAAGATCAAGAATTTGTGTCTTCAAGATACTACAATAATCTAATGGAAACTCTCATATCTATGGAAGATGATCATATCCATGTAGCGCATACTCCTCCATCTACCCATGAGATGCTTTCTATGGATGGACACGTAGATGATTTTCAGCTAGAACAAGATTCTATTACACAAAAAGAGTAGATTATTAATTCCTACAGTCAAACAGAGTTTTCAACAACAGTATCAGATATATTGCAAATGTAGACTAAGGACATCATGAATATAGATATCAAACATTATCCACTCAAGGAAGCAAGTCAGATAGAACAATATAATCCAGAGTTAGCAGAGCGACAAATTGAAAAAATTCCATCTACGGTGCTCATTTGTCAAAGCATGTTTACTAAACAAGACATCTCAGAACAGGCAGAATCAAGGAATGAAGGTGCCACTAGCACTATACTGGGGGCAACTTTATCTAGTGCAAGCATCAACATAGGGAGCACGAAGAATCCTTATGATGAAATCGATACCAATACTACAACTAGTCACATCATGAATCTTCATCCACCCATCACCCCATCCATGAATTGGGACCAACGTCAAAAGAAAGAATTGAATCAAAGTACAAAGAATGATATCAAAGAAAAATAAGTTGGAAAGCATAATGGACAAATCAAATACAAATGGATACCAAAACATACAAAGAAAGATCATCCCTATCAAACTCCATCAGTCAAAGAAATTATGGGGAAAAATAAAAAATGGAAAAGTATCCATCAAAGATGTCCACAAAATCAAAAGCAGGCTTTTCAGGCAACGTACAAAGTGTAGCAAGCAGTTGGTCCCAATTCAACACACACTTCTGCATCCACCCATCATTTCTCATCTTCCCAAGTTTGGAGAGTCAAAGATTCCAAGCTATCAACCAATCCATCTTTTATCCCTAAACACACTCTGTCCACGCCTCCATGCATGATATCTAGTTCTCACATTGATCATGTGTTGGCAACGACCCTTCATCATAAGGATTCAGAAGGCACTCTATCGTGATGTGTGCACAAAGACAAAGTTAACTCCGCTATCGAGGAAGCATATCAGGAATCTCAAAAGTTGTATTCAAGTGCACGTATCTTAGCAAAGCAACTTCTTCAAGCAGGCTATCAATGGCACATCATGACAAAATAATCTATATCGACACCACCAGATGCTTCAGCATGAGTTTCAAATCTTTCAGGAAAAACCAAGAAAAAAAACCAAAAAATATGAAAATCCAAAAAAATTAGAAAAAGGATTGAAAATAGTAAAGAAAAAAATCGTCCTCTAGTGAAAACCACTATGGTGGCACTTTGGGAAAGACCATGATGAAAACCTGGCAAATAGGCATCATGTGTGGAATCGACCATCTATGTGTGCCACTTCAGGAGAAAACATCTCATCCAATCCATAATAAATCCAACATTCCATCTGTCTTATCCATAATAAATCCATGCATCCATGAACCATTTATCCAATCCATTTTTCATCCATTTGCATCCATCATCCAAGTTATCTTGATCTTGATGAAAGTTTGGGGTGCACTTTGCACTTGCTTATGGTAAACATCTTGACATGGGCCATTTTCATTTGATCTTATCCTATGCAGCATTATCTGAGCTATGAAGCACTATCCAAATGAGCTTTCTTGATCCAAACACCTTATCTTACCACAAAATAATCCATATCCATCCATCCATACACTTATCTGAGCATCCACACATGACATTCCCTACATTGCTAGACATTGGGGGTAGATATTTACATCTTGCTTTAGGAATAAATCTTGATCTATATCCTCCAACTTATGTGGTGATCCGAACATTGGCAAACGTGAAATCAAACTGGTCAAAGCACTCGAGAAATAATCTGAATCACTAGCCCATGGCATATTTTGAAAAAAATACATTCCTTATCAATCTTCATCTTTCATTGAACATCAATCCAAACAATCAATATCAGTCGCATCTAACACACCCTTCAAACGTCATATCAAATCATTCAAACAATTTTTGTTCCAAAATCAAGCTTCATCAAACATGATCAATCAAATCCAATCAAAAAAATCATCTCAGGATATCATTGTGTTGCTTAACACTATCCTTGCATTGTTGTGCATCCTCAACAATGTTATCATCATCAATCCCATCAACATCCCAATCTTTGTTTAACACTATCATTGCATTGTTGTGTATCCTCAACAATGTTATCATCATCATCAATCCATCGATTTGATCATCAACCTTAGCTTGGTTTTCAACAAAATCTAAAGCAGAGCACTAATATCATCACATGTCCATATCCAAAATGTCAAAATCATGGAAGAATCCAAAAACATCCAAATCAAAATCCAAAAACAAGTCAAAACAAGTCAAAATCAAAACATTGGAATCGAACTTCGTTGTCTCACGAGCTTAAATGTAGGCAAGGTTAATCTGATCAGCCCCGAGACATCAAAATCCAAAACATTCAAAAAACACAAACCCCAAAACATTGCAAAATTTAAAAATCAAAACATTTGTAAAATCTCAAAAACACCAAAAACAACCTCAAAACATTTCAAAATGTCAAAAAACATCCAAATATTTGAAAAACTCCATCCATCTCATCTCGCTATCACTCGCAATAATCAATCATCCATAATAAACTGATCGTCACCTTCATCCTTTGGCAAAACAAACAAAAATAATCACAACAATCAACAAAATCAATCTTCAATCATAAAATCAAAATTGAAACAACAAACAATTAAAACAAAATCAAACTTTTGATCATTCACAAACATATCAATTGACCTTATAACAATAGCCTATCAATCAATTTATCAAACCATCATCATCCTATACAATGCGTGTCCTAGGATATATCGTTCCGACAATAGGCATCATTTTGGATCACTTTGGATTCTTATCCTATCAAAACAAATCCCTTTTGGCTAGAGATATGAAGAACATTGACTTGTTTGTGTACTTGGTCTTTTCTTTTGATTGATCTTATTGCACTCATTCCAAGGACCTCTCAATGATATCCAAATGAAG
The DNA here is from genome assembly GCA_007258455.2 of Sequoia sempervirens. NCBI lineage: Eukaryota > Viridiplantae > Streptophyta > Pinopsida > Cupressales > Cupressaceae > Sequoia > Sequoia sempervirens. Next base: position 7,259,964 of record VDFB02179234.1, read on the forward strand.
GATTTAGAGAGATAGGAATGGGGAAATGATCATTATCCTTTTGTCTGTTGTGCTTGTTGGACGTTCTTGTAAAATAACTTGGCGAATACTTGCTTTGATAGGTACATCCTAGAAAGGTTTTTGTATGTCAAGTGTGAACAAGAATACTCCTATCTGCTTGTCGATTCAAATTCCATTGCACTAGGTACAACGCCATCCTGGTTCTTTATACCTTGATGCATTGTACCTACGTGTGTTATCAAACATAAGGTAAGTAGCCCTTTTAAAATCCCAATCCTTGATAAGAAAATCATCCATTTCTCATCATCATTTCATCATCATCATCTCTCATAAAGTTGGCTTGTTGGATCCTCTTGTCATCATCTAATGTCTTCTTTTCCGCACTAACATCACAGCATGAATAGTTAATCATCATCACCAATGCATTCATCTTGCATCCACAAAGCATCAGTATTTTGCATATCATCTCACATGCATAATCATCATCATAATATAGATCTGTTAGTCTAAGAATCTCATAAATCATCACATTTTCATCTCATACATTTGCATAATCACAACATATCATCATCATAATATGGATTTGTTAGTCTAAGCATCTCATAAATCATCCATTGCATAATCATGGCATATCACATCATCCATTTTGTCCATCTCATACATCATATCATCCTTTAAGTTGTTTAAGATAATATAGATTTGTTATTCTAAGCATCGTAAAATCATCTCATTTGCATTATCATCCATAACCATCCATTTTGAATCTCTTTATCGCGAGATCGAACCTCAAATCGAATCTTTTTGCTCAATCTCTCGAGGGGGCAATGTACTAGTATACTTCTTTCTGCTGGGGCATCCGAAAAAATCAGAATTTTTTTGAATTTTGAGCACAGCAAGTTTATTCTTTGAACCAACGCAACAAGTACATTGCTTCAAAGAGGGGGAAAATGTAGACATGCAAAATTAGCATTATGCATTCATCAAGTACACCAGGCTTCACATGCATCCACTCATTTAATTAATCAAGTTCACCCTCATCCATTCATCAAATAAATTAAACTCATTACGTTCATTCATAAGGTTGTTTCTTTTAATCAAATAAATCAAACATTCATTTAATTAAATCAAAATGCATTTTCCATCCTTTTCTGATTTAAATAAATCAAATATTTAAGTCATAAAAGTCAAAATCATCCTAATCATCATTAAGCTAACCTAATCCTAATTAACCTAACCTAATCACCCATCATATCCTCTAGATAATCCCACTTGCACAAATAAATCAATTTATTGATTTATTAAATCCAACATTTTCCATCAACATGGCATCTTTGAAGAATATTCCCTCAAGTTTGAATTAAAAAACAGGTGGACATGTACATCCAACAAGTCATTTATGAGCTCTTACATGGCTCTTACATGTCCCTTGCACAAGTCAAACTCAACATTTACTCACAAATTCAAATTTGAATTTCCCCCTCTTGGGCACATTTCCCAAATCTTGCACACTCCTCAACCACTCACAAGTTGACAAGTGGCCTCTTTTCATTGGCTTGTTTTTAGTCCCCAATTGCTCTCTCATAACCACTCTTAGCATTTGAAAATCTATAAAATAGAGGCTTCATTTATCATCAAATCCTCCACAATCTCTTGCAAAGTCACTCTCTTAAACTGAGAATTGATTTTGCCCATCCACTCCATCTCAAGGCATTGGATCATTTAGCTTATCTATCAAGGGTTGGGAAAGGGCTATTTTCAACAATAGCACCAATCCAATATGAAATAGGATTTATTTCATGTTTTATATGCTTTATTTTATCTTGTAATTTCTTTGCATTTAGAAACATGATTTATTATTTCATATGGATGCTTGATTATTAGCTTGGTTTTAAAATACTAACCATTTGCAGATTTGGAATCTACAGTTATGTGATGCTATCAATGTATGATACAAATGCAAATGTGATGTATGATGAATATATTTGTATGGATGCATTTATATGGTTATGGAATGGATGATAATGAAAATGTGATGTTATGAGATGCTTAGAATAACAAATCTATATTATGCTGATGATAATACATGTGAGATGGAATTTAATGCAATGGATATGTTTACTTCCTTTTTTTTAGTATCTATTCCATTTGGTATATGATGATGCATGATGTATGTATGGATGATGATGATAATGCAAAATGTGATGATTTTAGGGTGCTTAGAATAAAAAACCTATATCATGTAAACACCTTAAATGATAATGCAATGCATGAATGGCGTTTCCTATTATGATGATATGTATGCGTATGAAATTTTCTAATAGTTTGTGGATGCAGGATGGATACCAATAGATTTTGTTTGAATGTCATGATACCTTGTTAGTACATGGAGAAGATAGAAGAAATAGAGGGATCAACCCTTGATTCCAAGAAGATGCAGGAGTCCAACAATTCTATGAGTCATCAAGACTTTATTAGATATGATGATGAGTGATGATATGTTGCTTATCTAGGGATTGGGGACATAAAAGAGCTTAACTTTCCTTATGTTTGATAACACAAATAGATACAATGCATCAAGGTATAGAAAACTAGGATGGCGAGGTATCTAGTGTGATGGGATTTGACTCGACAAAAAAATAGGAGTATCCTTGTTCACACCCGGCATATAAAACCTTGTTAGAGTGTACTTCAAAAATTTCAAACATCTCGGACCAAAATGCAGAAAGGAAAAACCTTCCAGTGTAATAGTCAACAAGATATCCAAAACATCCTCCCTACACCCCCAACAAAATTAGCATGACCAAGGTTATATTATAAGAATATCCAACAAACACAATAAACAAAAGATAATGATTAATGCCCCATTCCTTTCTCTCTAAATTGTTTCGATTAGAAACCATTGAGAGGTCATTGGAATGACCACAATAAGATAAATCAAAAGAAAATATCAAATAAACAAACAAGCTAATGTTCTTCATACCTCTAGCTAGGACTAAACTACGGTGATGTCTAATGTTGATGTCCATTGTAGGAAATATTTATCCTAGGACATGATGTTATCAAATGATTTTGATTACTAATGAGATGATGGGCTATTGATACCAAGAGTTGACCAACTTGTTGGCCTACTGACCTAGACTTGAGACCTTTACGTTTAAGTTCACACTTTCAATTTGTTATACTTGTTTCTGATTGCTGTTCCAAAGGTTGAAGGTGATGAATGATTTATTGTGAGTGGATGTTTATTGTAGGTGAAAGAAAAATGGGATGGATAATTTTGGATTTTTTGAATGTTTTTGGTATTTTGAAATGTTTTGAGGTTGTTTTGGGATTTTCAAGATGTTTTACAAATGTTTTAATTTTCAAAATTTCCAATTGTTATTTTCTGAAATTTTGACCAAGAACCTAACCTAAGGATCTTTCATAGGGGCCTCAGGGGCTGACCAAAGATTAGCATTTCCTATGTTATACATGCAAAGACCACGTAGTTCGACTAACACAGGCTTGTTTATTGATGAAGTATGAATATGGATTGCTAGTTATTTTATGATGGACACCTAAAGGACTAACCTCATGTCTCAAGGGTTGATCAATGATTAGCCTTGCCTACATTCAAGCTCATAGACAACGTAGTTTGACATGACAACTATGTTTTTGATTTTTTTGTTTTCGACCTATTTTTGGGTTTTGATATGTTTTGGATGTTTTTGGATTTCTTGATTTTATGAGTGTTTTTGGATTTTTTGATGTATTGAGGATTTGAAGGATATACACGAATCCAATATGATGTAGGTATAAGGACATTCCCCCAATGTGATGCAATAGACTACCTCAATGTAGGTAGGACAAATTGACCTTAGGAATGTACCAAGTAGTACTAAGATGGAACATGATACTGACACAGGACCAAGATATAATACAAACGTGGATGAGGGATGGAAGAAAATGGAATGAGATGGGTGAATGTGATGGAAAGTGATGCAGAACAAGTCAAAGAATCCATGGTGGATGGAAAGTACTTTATTTACACAAGACACCTAATTTCTAGGTTTTCACCAAGGTATTTTCCCAAAGCGCCACCAAAGTGGTTTTCACTAGAGGATGATTTTTTTCTTTACTATTTTTAATCCTTTTTTCTGATTTTTTTGGATTTTGGATTTTTTTGTATTTTTTGATTTATACCTAGCAAGCTTAGGCATAGAAATTTTTGAGATGAGAGCTATTGATGGTATCTTGTAGAGGCTCCCATTTTGGTGTTGACAACTAATATGCTCCTGATTTGTAACTTGTCATGATGATAGAGGGCCCTAACCAGTTGGGTTCAAACTTGCACTTGTTGTCTGGATTTGGTACATTCTTCTAATTTTCCTTCAAAATGAACTATCTGACTTGGAAGGACCAACTAATGATCTTATTATAGCTCCTTTTGAGACAATTCTAATAAACATGTAAGTGGTTCAAAGCATCCATGCTTCGCTCATCCAACATTTCCAGCTCATTCAATCATGACACTTGATACTCCTCATCAATAATAAGATTTTGAAATGATATTCTCAGTGATGAAAGCTCAATCTCAATGGGAAGAATGGATTTTGCTTCATAGAATAGGGAGAAATGGGTTAAACTTGTAGGTGTGTGAATACTCATTTAGTAGGCCCATAGGGCAAGGTTCAACTGTAGTTACCAGTCATGACCAACTTCATTGACTCTCTTCTTGAGGATTTTTAGGATGGTCTTGTTAAAAGCCTCATCCTGGTCGTTACCCTAAGGGTAATAAAGGGTGGAGAAGTAATGTCGGATACTGAATCTTTGGTATAGCTCACAAACATCTTATTTTTTGAAGGGCGTTCCATTATTAGACATAAGGGCTTGTGGAACACCATAATGAAAAATGAGGTAATTCAGGATAAATTTGGCAATATGCTTCCCTATGATATAGGTCATGGGGATGGCTTCGACATAATTTGTGAAGTATTTTATGGAAGTGATAATGAACTTGTGTCCATTAGATGAGGTGGGTGTAATTTTTCCAATGAGGTCAAGCCCCCATTGTGAAAAGGGCCAAGGTGTTATAATTGGTTGGAGCTCCTAAGTTGGTGCATGGATTTTCTGACATAGTCATGATATTCTCTCTCCATAGTAGGCCAGTAGTACCCCATCCTCAACAGTTTCTTGGCCAAGGTCATACAACTAGAGTGCAAACCACAAATTCCATTGTGTACCTCAATTAAAGTAGTGAAAGATTCCTCGGTGTTAAGGAATCACAATAGGGTTCCTTCGATACTCCTACGGTAAAGGTTGTCACCTAAGATGACGAAGCGAGATGAATTTTTAATAAATTTTCTCTTGAGGTTTGGGGTGATGTCAGTGGGGAGGACTCCTATTTTCAAGTAGGTGAATATTTCATGGTACCAAGGATCATTGATACCAACGATTTTGCACGCGAACTCAAATTCTAGTACCTCAAAAGCTGGTATGAGAAGCTACTCTACAAGGAATTCATGTTTAGGGATGTTCTATGGGATATCTAGCAATGATCTGACTATAGCCATGGTGTCAACTACTATGTTGTTTACCCTCGGTATCCGCTCAAATTTTATGTTGATGAAGAACTCCTTGAGATCCCCCACCAACTTTTTGTATGGGGTAAGTTTTTCATCCATACTTTGATGTTCATCATTGACTTGGTTGATAATTAGTTGTGAATTCCCATAGACCTTGAGTTCCATGATTTTACATTGTACTGCAATCCAAATTCCTATGACAAGAGCTTCATATTCTACAATGTTATTAGTGTAAGAGAAAGATAACCTATATGATTTTGGGATACAATCCCCTTGTGGTGTGATGAAGAGGACTATTGCTCCTAACCCATGTTGTGTGTATGATCCATCAAAATATACCTTCCAATGGTTTGTGACATTTAGATTGAAAATAGACTCATCTAGAAACTCTGATACCACTGGGTTCTCAACATATATAGGTGCTTCGACCAATTGATCTATGATTACCCATCCCTTGATGGCTTTCTATTCCACATATTCAATGTCATATTTTGTCAAGATCATGACCCACTTATCCATTCATCCTGTGAGTGTTGCCTTAGAAAGTAGATACTTTAGGGGATCTATTTTGGCGATGAGATTGATCTTATGAGCCAACATGTAGTGCCTTAATTTTTGTGAGGAAAACACTACTCCAAGGAAAGCCTTCTCAATGAACGTGTAGTTTAGCTCGTGTCCCATGAAAGTTCTTCTGATATATTAAATGGTTCTTTCTTTCCCTATTTCATCATGTTGAGCTAAGAGATCCCCAACTACTGTTGTTGTAGTTGATATGTAAAGGATCAATGGTTTGTTCTGGATTGGTGGCATGAGGAATGGCGGTGTTAGTAAGTATTCTTTGATTTAATTGAATTCTAGATCAGATTTCTCATCCCATTTGTATGCTACCCCTTGTGGAGTAGATGAGAATATGGGATTATTTTATCTGCCAATTGTGCTATGAATATTCAGATTGATTGGAGCCTTCCTTGCAAACCCCTTAATTGTTTCAATGTTCATGTTGATTCCATGTCAAGGATTGCTTTGAATTTTGTAGGTTCTATCTCGATTCCTCTCATTGATACAATATATCCTAGGAGCTTTCCTGATTGCATTCCAAAGACACATTTCTTGGAATTGAGTGTTACCTTATATTCTTCCAATCTGTCAAAGATTGGGCCCAATGTTGATATGTGGTCTTGGAATTTTATTGATTTGGCTAGTATGTCATCCATATAGTCTTCTACAGATTTGTGGATCATGTCATGAAAAAAAAAAATCATAGCCCTTTGGTATGTGGCTCCAACATTCTTTAACCCGAATGACATCATATTCAAGTGAAAGTTGTTTTATGTTGGTCATCCTTTGCAATCATGATTTTATTGTATCATGAAAACTCGTCCATTAATGATAGCATTCCATGCCATCGCTATCAAATCTAAAATCATATCCATGTTAGGAAAAGGTAAATCATCATTAGGGAATGCTTTATTTAGGTCCCTGAAGTTGGTACATATTTGGATGCCCCAGTGGGATTGGAGACAGATACAAGGTTGGAAACCCATTCTGGATAATCAATGGGTCATATGAAGCTAGTGTCAAGTATTCTTTGTAGCTCCATTTTGACCAATAAGGTGATCTATGGCTGCATCTTTCTCAATTTTTGTCTTACTAGTTTCACTTTTGGATAAACTACTAAAAGATGGACTACTACCTTTGGATCAAGGCCTGAAAATTTACTAAAAGATGGACTACTACCTCTGGATCAAGGCCTGACATATCAGTGTATGTCCATGAAAATTTTACTTTTCTTTCCTTTAGAAATGATGCTAGGTCTTCTTGTTCCTCGGTCAAAAGTGACTCAGCATAGAAAGTGATGTGCAGTCTCCCCAGTTCCTAAATTGACCGTATTACACTTCTCTAATAGGATTGCTGATTTTTCTTGATGGATGGCACTAAGGGGAAGATTGAATCCCTCATCCTTTAGTGCCTCAGAAAGGTTTTCACCATCGGATACATCCTTTCTTTTTAATATTTTTGGATCAAAAAGTTTCATAGTGTGGTTTTCACTTAAAGATTGAGACGTTGCTCTTATATTTTCAATTTTGCAACTAACAGATTCAATCATTTCCTCGTAGTATGCATGTGTGTCCAGATCAATATCAAACCCTACTTTGTGATCTCCATAAGGTAGATCATCCCTTAGTCCCATGAATTCTGAGAGAGCCTCATCATTTTTTGAATGTATCTAAGATTGACGATCCTCGTTGATCATAGTCTATGAGTTGGGGGTAAACAAGCTTTAGTTCGGTAACTTGGTTACTTGAATCGAATGACATGCTGGTTATCATAAAAAGGGAGGAGTCCTCAAATAGGATGGGTAGGTTGGAGAGAGGATTCTCGAAGGGACAATTAAGCGATATGGGCACCAACAAGGAAGCTTTGACCATTTTAACAAAAGCACCTTTGCTAAGTATGGTTATCTTCATAGGGGTACATCCGAGGCCAAGATTCTTAGGGAACTTCTCAGGAATGATGGATTCAAACAAGCCATTTTTCATTTTTCCCGAACTTCTCACTTTTGTTGTATCCCTAGCCAAACATTAATTTTAGACCTTTTTTGTTTTCTTCCATGGGAATATTTGGTATAGGTCTTTCATCTTGATATAACAAGCTCGATACATCTTTCTTGTATACCACCTCTTTGTTTAGGTCTCCCCACTTTTTGAAGGTGGCAGGTTCTACTTTGAAGGTTTGAGATGTTGTGTCAATTGGTTGTGGTTTCCCATGAGATCTAGGAGATTGAGGTAACTCTCTTATTACAAAGGCACTCTTTTTTATTTTATACACCCATTATCTTGGATTACAGCCTTGACATCTGGGATGTTCTAAATGGTAGGTTTCTTTATCTAAAAAGTGGAGGCTAAAGTGGATGGGTTGATATATGGGGATGTGGGCCCCTCATCTTTTTGGAACTTGGGGGAATATGTAATACTTAGCTTCCAGATTTTTGCGATAATAAAAATATTTTGGGTCACCATGGATTGTGACTTCTTGATTCTGGTAAGGGAATTTGACACATTGGTGAAATGTGGATGTGATAGCTTGCATCCCATGGATCCATGGATGCCCTAGGAGAATATTGTAGGGGAGTTCAAGGTTAAGGACCTAGAAATTAGTTTCCATGATTGTTGGCCCTACTTGGATAGGGAGTTGAATGGTTCCCTGAGACACCCATTCTTGATCATCATAGGCCTTGATAGTGATACCTTTTCCCTTTTCAATGATATCCTCTAAAAAGCACAAATTCTTTATTAGTTGTAGGGTAAAAATATTCAAACCCACATCCACCAAGAATCTTTTGACTTTATTCTTATGGACTAAGACTTCAATATGGAGTGTGTGATTATGAGACAGTTGGGTTGGAAGATCATGCTCAAAAAATGTAAGGAGGTGTGGTGTGGTGATATGTTTGACCATAGCTTGAAATTTTTCGGCATCAAGGTTTGTGGGAGTGGAGGATGTGGCCAATTCCTTCTCTAGGATGTCCCTATGTGTGGGAAATATTTTGAGAAACTCCATGATGGAGATTTGGACAGGGGTATTTTTCAGTTGTTCCAAGATGTTGTAACCACTAGGGTTTGATTTCAGATTGGCAGGTGGTTCCTTAGGTGGTGGTGATGATCCTGGGATAGAAATTTTTCCACTATGTGTGGTGACTCCACACTCAGCTCTAGGTCCCTTGACATTGACAACTATTACCCATTCATCCAATGATGCTACAACATGGTCATAGATATGGTTCACATTGTGGTAACTTTTTCCCTTACCATTGTTCCTTTATTGTGATCCAACATCAGATTCGTGTATATTTTGAGATCTTGATTCCTTGTTGATTTTTCAATGGCTATAACTTTATCATCAATGAGATCTTGGATCAGATTTTTGAGTCTCATACAACTAGCTATCATGTGTCCCTTTATTTTGTGAAAGTCACAAAGGTGCTTCTTGTTATATTAGGGTTGTTTAACTTGAGGCTCTTGGTAATTTTCGTAAACAAGGAGTGCGATGATATTTTCCTATACTAGTTGTTGCATGATAGATTCAATGGGCTCCTCAAGTGGTGTATATTTTCATTTTGGGGGGTATTTTTTCTTTGGGGGTGGTCCCCCTTGAGCATTTATGTTGTTAATAGTTTGATTGTTGGGCTGTTTTGTGGGGTGTTTTGCAGTTGATTTTTGGTTGTGGGTATGTTTTTTGCTGCGTATTCTGCCTTGTGGCACTGATAATAACCTTGGCATCAATGATACCATCATTGGTTATGTTATTTTTCTTGGCCCACGTGCAAGGTTTGTCATTATAACTTGTCAATGGTCAATTTTCTTGATACGTGGGAATGCCCCCTTGTGCTATAAGGGATATTTTGATGTTGAGAGCTTTGGGGATCAGTTGGTCATAGGTTGTGATGTATTGCATTTTCAAGTGGAAGGATAAGCTCCCTTCAAGATTAGAGATAATGGTCCCAATTTATTGTTCCTCTAGCATGGACCATTTTATCTTGCTGACCTTGGATCTCCATCTTTGCAAGAAAGCCACAAATGCCTCTCCCTTAGCTTGTTTGAGGCCAGATAGTTCTTCTAGGCTTACCTCCATGTCTAGGTTAAAGGAGTAGTTTTCTATGAATAAATCAATGATTTCCTAGAACTTTTTTATTCATGGAGGTAAGCGAGAAAACCATTCCATTGTGGGACTAGCCAAGCTTTGAGGGAAAAGCCTCATAAGATAAGAATCATCATATGCCACCTCCATGCAATGTATGTGAAACTCTCTAATATGGTCATGTGCATGTTTTTGGAAGGTATGTTTTGTTGGGTGAAGGATGGGGTGGCTTGCATGTTTGTGTTCAAGGGATTTTGTTATATGTTTGTGAAAGGTTTCTATAAGTTTTTTTTTGTGAGCAACGCTTGTTGTTATGCCTATTGTTGTTGCTATGCCAATAACGCTTGTTGTTGGGCTTGTTACTGTTGTTGTTTTTGTTGTTGGGATGCCTGCTGATGAGCCTATTGTTGTGTTGCTTGTTTTTTTTGTGCTATCAATGCTTTTTGTTGTGTTTATTGTTGTAAGGATTTTTGATAGGCTTGTTGTTGTAACAAGGCTTGTGCTTGTTCTTTCTATGCTTGGTATTGAGCTTGTTCTTGGGCTTGAGCTTGAGCTTGAGCTTGGGCGTGAGCTTGGGATTGTGCATGTGCTTGTACTTATTGTTGTGTCTGTTGTACAACTTGTTGTTGTTGTTGTAGCAAAGATTGCACTTACACTTGTCCTTGTGCTTGAGCTTTTTGTTGATGACGATTTCACTCACAAAAAATAGGTCGAATAAAATCTCTACAAACAAGACCGGGAAGAGCCTATCCTTCTTGAAAGATATGGAACAAAGACAACCTAAAGGGAAATTTTGCATTCACCGGACAAAGATTGAATTTCATTGAATCCCAAGTCTCTGATAACTAGGTCATGGTTGCACTAGGGTCACTCCCAGGTAATGATATGATATTTTTGTTAATCTCAAAGGGACTATGGTTATTTCTAGCTTTGCCAAGAATTAAAAACATTTCACATAAATATTTCACTTCATTCCTCAAATAACATCATGAAATCAAAAGATTAAACATAATATTTCATGAAATATCACAAATGATTTGCTATCACTTAAGTAGATTTAGCATTAAGCATTCAACAACTTCATGGAAAATAAAATATTTTCAACAAAATTCTTTCCATTCATTTAATTTCTCTTTTTTTTTGAAACATTTTCAAAATTTAAACATCTATTCTAAAACAAAGTATAAAAAAAAACTAAAAATAAAAGTTTCTCCTGGTTATTCCCATGGATGCCCCAAAGAATTAATTAAAATAGGGAAAACTACTTTATACTTCACCAAATTGCTTCAAAGCTACATATAAAACGGTGGAAGCTTTTAAAGAGAGGGTTTTGTTTATGGACACTGAGTAGGTTATGCATGCACCCTTAAATGGAATAGCATACAATCTTGTTCGACCAAACTTACAAAACCATATACAAAAGATACTGAGATAGGTAGCTATCCATTAAGCTTTGATATCAATTAATGACTACGTGCATACAAATTTTTACGTTGGAATGGTTCAGAAAATAGGAGAAAAGAACAAAACTTAGAAAAATTTATGCTCCTCTGATGTCCACAAATTCCAAACTCAAAATAAAAATGAGGGAGGAGATGACATTTTATAGAAACAAGGCATCAAAATTTCAACTTAAAAGTCAATTCAGAGAATTAGAAACAAATTAAAATGTGGCATGTGGCATCTGCCAACTGTCATCAAGAACATTCTAGAATAAGTCAATGTTTTGACTTCATCTATAGCAATGCTTCTTTTCATACTTCGACACGAACACTTTGTACCAATCAAGGCTACCAGTTTCCTTCCAAAATAATGGAATGAGGAACACCTACCGGGACCGAGATCAGCCTACAAATTTAAAATTAAAACCAAAACAAACTTCATCATATCTCGAGTATCCGGTATTCGGTTCTTTCTCTTTTCACTTATGATTTAGGCTCTGGGATTCTTCCTTCTTTCTCTAGATGATATTCTTGGAAATCTCTTAATACTTGATGTATGCGCTCTTTTGAAATTCTTCGTATTCCTCTCCAAGTGAGCTTGAGCCTAATATATTATTCAGTTATTTGAAGTATGATATCATTTTTTGTGTTTTGTCTGCTTCATACTTGGCTATAACATTTCTGCACTATATTATTTCATCAATAACCTTATGTGTCAGCAATTGAACTGGATCTTTATTTATTCCTTCTATCCATTCCTTGAAAACTTTAGCTTCTTTTCCCTCATGTCCTAAAGTTTGGGGATCAAAACTTTGATGTGATAATATTTCAATAAATTCTTGATTTTCACTCATCAATCCTCTGCACTCAACAGTGAATCTTTCAAATCCTTCAATACATCATGTTAACATGTCACCTTCCCATTTCAGTTGTTTCTTCCACTTCCCTGGCAATGAAATTTCATGTTCTGATATTACATTCTTCTGTATTAATGCTTGGATGTATGATTGCATGAGAATTTCAATGTTTTTCCTTTCATCGATGACCTGCTCCTGACGAAATCTACATTCATCTTCAAATATTTTCAATTTTTCTGAGTGATGGTATGCTTCCTTGTACTTCCTTATTGCATCTGTAATAAATTCCTATCCTTGCTTTACCCAGTATTCAATCCATTCTTCAAACATGTTCATTTTACGATGAACTGCAACAATTACATCTACCTTCTCTTGTGACATTAGCACCAGATGTCTAGGAAGTTCAGCTCATTCTCGACCAGATAAAGGTAATGAATTAATGAAGTGTTCCAAGGTAGCAACCCATTCTTTCAATTCTCTTTTCTTTTGTTTATATTTTTGTACTCTGGCAACAATAGCATTTAAATTTATTTTTATCTCTTCTAATTCTTTCTACCAAGATGAGAGCCCAAGATTAATACTTGTGATCTTGTACTCCTTAGGAGTTATTTCATGTATGTCTGTATCATCTACTGGAGTGGCTATCTTAATAGTTCTATTTCCATTTGCATTCCTTTGTATAAAAATTTTTCCCTTTTCTCTACACCTACATTTAGGAGTATCTACTTCTTGTATGAAATTAATGAGATTCAAAAGTAACACTTCCACTTCCATTGGAGAAGCTAATTCCCTGATTAACCAATTAGGTGTATCATCATCTTGCTATACCTCTATAGCATTCCTTTGTTCTTGTTTACTACTTGTTTCAAGAACTTCTTCTCTTTGGCTTGCCACATTTTCTGAAATGGGAATTTCTTTAGTGATATCTGGTATAGATTTAGGATTGGTAGGGTTTGACACTACCTCCTTTGTATGGAGACTTAAATTTTCATGTCTATCTAGATTTTATATTTCATCTCTCTAAAAATTATCTTCTTCATTTACTGCTACACCAAGATTCCCTCTATTTTCAATTCCATCTTTTGCAAACTGTGTAGCTTCTCCTTCTGGAATTTTTTAGTTTCAGCATGGCCTTTCTCTGATTCCTCAAAGACCTGTGAGTGTTTATCAAAATTTATTACATTTCCAAGTGAAGGCTAGGAATCAAGAGTATCTTCAACAATTATTTCATCTATAGGATCATGTTCTGTATTTTCCCATGTTTCAATTTCAAGCACGCTAGGGTTTCCTGCCTCTGAGGTGAGCGTTCCTTGAATAAACTCTTCTTCTTCAACATTTATGAGATTAAAGCTTGTAGCCTAAATTTCTTCTATCACCGGGTGTACCATGGGTTTGTCTTTAGACTTATTTTCTTTCACTTTCTCCCACATGGCACCCCATTTGTCCATTTGTTCTTTGATTCCAGCTTCATCTTCTTCAGAAATTTCCTCTAAAGCTATATAATTCTTTTCTTTCACTTTCTCCCACATGGCACCCCATTTTTCCATTTTTTCTTTGATTCTAGCTTTATCTTATTCAAAAAATTCCTCTAAAGCTATAGGAGTCCCTCCCAATGCTTGTTTCATACTAGCCATATTAACATAAGGGGGAGAGGTAAATAATGTTACAGCCCTTTGAGATGCAAACCTGGTTTGTGCACCAACATTTTCTGTTGCTCTTGTTCCTTCATCAATAATTACTCCTATTCTTGGTTTAGCTATGGAGGAAGATGCACCTTTATGTCTCATTTTTTATTTATCTTTTCCTATCTCTGCATCTTTTTGTTTATCATATTTTTTAATGGGAACTTCATGTCTCGTGATTTCATGGGTTCTTTCTTCAATTCTGATACCTAGAGTCACCTTACTAGTCTTTCTTTCCTTCTTGGTAGGCTCTCCACTTTCAAAAGAAGTTTCATCTCTTTGTTTCCTTCTTTTATCTTCTGAGAAGATAGGTTCAATTCCTCTATCTCTAAAGCCTTTGCAAGAATAATCAATCCAGTGTTGATTATACCTTAAAACTAGACTGGTGAACTCATCAATTGTTGTCATATCTTCATCATCAACACTTGGGTCTGGAATGGGTTCATCATATACCCTATCATCATTGTAAAATTGATTCAACACTTGACTATCATCTTCTTACATTTGGTCTGGGATTTCATAAAGCTTGAGAATCTGAGAAAATCTTAAAGTCATTCTTTCATATAATCTTCTTCTTACCATGTTCTCATCTTCACAGTTAAGCCAATAATCTTCTAAATGAGGCACATGAGCACGAAAACCAGCTATATTTTTAGCAATATTTCCTTCAATATCATAATACACTCTCTAGAGTGGGAATTCTTCAAAATGGTGGGTCCTCAGCTGTTCTTCACACAAATTTGTTACTCTAATTGCACTGCACTTATAATTTGCTATTGTAATGGGAAATTTAAAAGAGGCCTTTTTGCGAGCATGGTTGTAAAGAGCCTGAGATGGTTTTAATTGTCTCACTAATTCCAATAAGACAATTTTATCTATAGGATACCTAGGAAACATGAATAGGTGTCCATCAAATCCCTCCACTCTAATGTAGGAGTAAATTGGGAACTGTATGTACCAACCTCCCATAGGCCGAATGACACTTTGTGCTTCTAGGGATAATCTCTTAGCTTTATCACCTTCCATTGTTCTCACCAATTTCATAGAGAAAAAATCATTGAATTTTCTATAATCTAATTTATAACCATGGACAATGATCTAGGGTAGATGTGCATATATCAAACTATTGCCAACCTTTATGCCTAAGGTACCAATCTGCTTCAATCCTTGTTTACTGGCACTCATAGCACAAGAGTAAATAACATACGATGACATGTAGGAGCATCTAGTTTTAGGGAATGTAGTAATTTATTCATGTAATTTGTCACTTATCAATTTTCCCCAATGCAATTCCACTGGACCCTCTACCATGTGGGATATTATCATGAACATCTAGGGTTCAAACTTACCTACATCTCTTAAACCAACAACTTTTTTCAACAAATTTATAATGTCTTGAATTTCTTGTTTAAACATAGACCTCTGAATTACCTTGGTCTGTTGTGTAATTGGTTGTTGGAACCACTGGGTGCTCATAATTTCTCTATTACACTCTTCATCACTCTGATATGTCTTGGTATTGGCCTTTAGGTAAACATTGAACATCTGTGTGCTAACAAGGAGACCAAATGTGTATATAATTCATTTTTGTGACAGGTCTTCATAAATTCTACCTTCTTTCTCAACAATCCTCTTTGTTGGGTCATTATGTTTTATACATTGCATGACTAATTCAGGAGCTTCCATTGCTGGCAGAAACCCTCCTGCAAGAAGTAACCTATTTCCCACAACATTTTTGGTACATTGAGAAGCATTCTCTTGTAATAGCCGTGAACGGATTTCAATTTCAAAAGACCATCCCATATGAGTATCTATAACCACTACATTTATGGGTACTGCTTATGAATTGCAATACTTGAATTCATCTTCTACCCTTGCTTCAAAAGTACTCATTTTGTATATAACGTGCTCTACAATTTTCAAAATATGTGTCTTGTGTGTGAGTTAGAGTTAGATTTAACCAAAACTTACATTTCATAAACTTTTCAATCCATTTCTGATTAAATTTAACAACTCAGAGAATAATTAACATTTCAATTTCAAAATGGGAAATACCATTATCAAGATTTTAGCTTGAGAAACTCTTAATGAAGTATTATTTATTTGAAGCATACCTGGTTTTGATTAATAATGGTGGTTCTTCATAATGCAACTTCAAAACCCTTGGTAGTTGCGTCTTAGTTTCTTGAATTCTACCTCTCTTTGTGCACCAATGTCATTTTATTAGTTTAATGTCCTTAGAAAATTTGCAATATGATGCAAAGTGGAGTGTTGTAAAAGAAACTACATGCTTGAGGTGGTACCAAGTACATAGGTAGTTCACCACCTTCATTAATTACCTATTATTTCACATTAATTCCTAGAATAAAGGTGCAATCATTACGAATTAAGGTCCAAATCATGAACACCTAGATTTTTGTCTTGGCTCGTTATTTGAGAAGAAAGACGATGCGACAATTATACATGGAAATCAGATGTCACGTTGATTCTTTGCAAGGTATATGCCAATAAAGATATGTGATCGATTAGTGATCATTGAGATTAAAGATTTCTGACATCACTTTTGAAATGAACAAACAACATCGAGATCCGGGAAATATCTTCCAAGGGAAGAGAAAACTAGAACGAAAAGGAAAACTGAAAAATGAGTCTAAAGATAAACTTGACAAAAATTCAAAATGGACTCCCCGATTTCTGACTTTTAGGAGAAAGAAACAATAAAAAAAATTGGACTCCGGTAAAAAAAAAAAATTACTGGGATTAAAATTTTGATCAATGAATTACCAGGCAGGACTAGATTCTTATGAAGATACAAATTCTTTTTGCCCAAACGCAGGACTCTGGGATTCCAATTTTCGGTAATATACTAAACATTAAGAGTGTACCAAAACACCAAAACCAGGAAGGAAAAGGATATGATAACAAAAAGGCCAAGCAAAAATGTGAGAGGAAATCAGCAACCGACCGAGCACCAAAACAATGCCGAAGCAAACAAAAAACAAAAAAAAACATGGAAGGGAAAAGAAAAAAATGGGGTCCACATTTTGCCAAGGGGGAAAAATGGGGTGTGATGTGAGACCACACAACAATGAGCAACCAACAAAACTAAACAAAACAATAGAAATTCAATTCCAAATCTAACATCAATGTTCCAACTTTCTTTAGTATTTTAATTATAAATCATGGGATCCTTATTCGACATTCAAATTTTACTTTGGTTAGCATATAAAATTAAGTATTACTAAGCTCACGTGTGTGCAATTGATTATTTCCACTACAATAAGCTTAGAAGTAGAAACTGTTTGCATTAATCTACATAATATGAAAATTCCTTTTAAGCCAACCAGGGATAGAGCCTTGTTTCTATTCAAGCATCCATAGCCCCAACAAGGTTATCTCAATAATTCCCCCAAACATAGCTCTACTTCCGGTCAGGAATCCATACCCTCGTTAGAGTTATTTGGATAGCCTAAAGATTTGATATCATTTTTTAGTTTTTTAGATATAGCAATGATAGCTCATTTTTACTTTTGATATTGCAATAATAGCTCTTTTATCAACTTGCAAGCAATGAAGCCTGCTATTAGGTTGGGAATTATAGTGGTAGCAAAGGTAGTCTTTTGATTTTCAATTAATGCAAACAACTGCTATCCCAAATTTCAGTAGAATTATTTTAAATGTATTCATTTGTAGCTCAAGATCAACTGAATGATTCATGCTAATCAGAGTACATAAAATTGAATAATTCTCGAACAATTTATAAATAGAAAACTATTTCCGATCAGAATAAAGATTAAAGTTCTAGAGTTGATGTTCTATTGACTTGTAGACCTTCAAAGGTTGCCAATTAATGTAAATTCAAATGACACAACACCCCAAAGAGAAAAAAAAAGAAACAAAACCATCTACAAAAAAAATATTTACAAAAAGCTATTTACAAAAAAACTATTTACAAAAATACTATTTACAAAAAAGCTATTTACAAAAAAAAAAAATAGCTATTTACTTAAGACTGGAAATAATGCTTTAGGAACTTTCCATTCACAGGTAATGGGATATCTTTTCCAGTCAAAGACTTCAATATATAAGTACTATTACCGAAGATTTCAGAAATTTGGTATGGGCCTACCCATAATTTGTCAAATTTACCATGTTCACCTTTACGTTCATGAGCTTTGTTCCAATACAGGACCAAATCGGATATTATGAAAGTCTTTCATCTAGCTCGTTTATCAAACCATCTTTTCACTACAGATTGATGTTTAGAAAAATGATCTATAGCTCGGGTATGTTTCTCATCTAAATGCATCAATTGCAACAATCTAGCTTCTGTTTGATCATCTAATCCAATATATTCTTGTGTGAACTTACAAGTAGGGATTTTTAAGTTTATTGGTAGTATAGGATCTACCCCATAGACTAAATGATAAGGATAATTCCCTAATGCGGCTTTAATCCTAGTATGATCTACCTAAAGGGATAATTTTAACAAAGAGTGCCATTCCCTAGGGTTCTTTTCAATCAGTTTTCTAATAATATCCAACAATTTTTTATTTGATGATTTGGATAATCTGTTTCCTTGTGGATAATAATTAGATGAGAATTTTAATGTTATTCCATATTCAAATGCCCAATTAGAAAATTTCAATGAAGAAAAAGCAGGACCATTATCACATACCAGTGCATATGGCATTCCAAACCTGGTGATAATGTTTTCTTCCAAGAATTTGATGACCACATCCGTAGTGCATTTCTTGTTGGGGCATGCTTATGTCCATCTAGTACAATAGTCTGTAGTAGTCAATATAAATTTGTGACTAGTGGAAGATGGAGGATTAATGGCTCTAATAAAGTCTAATCCCCATCGTGAAAAGGGACGCATCTCCATCACAGGTTGTAATGGTTGAGCATTAAATCTTCCTTTATCTGATGTTGTTTGACATGTATAACAATGTTTGATATGTTCATGAGTGTCTTTAAAAGTTGTGGGCCAGTAGTAACCCGATCTCAAAATGAAGCATGCAGTAGCTAGAGGTGCTCCATGAGCTATTCCAAATTTATCATGTAGTTCTTGCAACACTTTATCAGCTTCTATTCTATTTAAACATCTTATATAGATTCCTTCATGATTTCTTTTGAATAGAGTGCATCCCTTGATCATGTAACATTGTGATTTTAACTTTAGGGATCTTCATTGATTCCTTTTCATATGATCAGGGAAAGTATGACTAACCAAATAATTACAAATGTCGAAATACCAATCTTCTTGATCTTTTTCATCTGAAGTGTATTGTTGGCTTGATTTTTGTGGATCTATTTCTGCAATAGATTTAACCAAAGCTTGTCCATGGACCAACCTCATGGGTATCATGTCTAAATCATATTCTTGTAAAATGGTGACCCATTTAGCTCTCTTTTCTCTGATCTCACTCTATGTTAGCAACATTTTGACAGTTGAATCTGGACAATGGCTTTGACTACACTTCTAAGGATGTAATGTCTAAACTTGCGTACAACTTTGACCAAAGCATAGGCTTGTTTCTCATTATTTGTCTATCTCAATTCTGCTTCCTTGAATGGAGCACTCATAAAATAAATTGGTTTTTCTTCTTTATTTTCACCCTTTTGTGTTAATACTATGACACAAGTGTGACCAGAAGCAAATGAGTAAATATAAAAAGGTTTAACATAATCTAGGCTTACTAGTACTGATGCTTCTATGATTGCAGTCTTTATAGTCTTGAGAGAAATTTTATCTTCATTCATCCACTCTATTTTGGAATATTTATTTAGCATATCATTGAGTGGCTTCACTATTTTGATGAATCTTGTAATAAATTTTTGAACAAAATTAATCTTACCAAAATATGACTTCAATTCTTTTCTACTTCCTAGGGGCAGTAACTTGAGTAATGCATTCACTCTATCTGGGTCAATTGAAATACCATGTTTAGAAATGATATGTCCTAGTAAGTTTCCTTCAGTCACCTCAAAAATACACTTTTTAGGATTTAACGAAACTCCATAAGTTTCAAACTTTTGTAATATTGTTCTGAGATCTCAAATGTGATATTTCCTGTCTTTAAAAATACTATAAGGTCATCCATGTAAATGATGATACATTTTACTATTAATTCTTGAAAATCAGAGTCCATGGCTCTCTGAAATGTAGCTCCAACATTTATTAAACCAAACGACATCCTTCTGTAAGCGAAAGTTTCCCACTTCATGGTGAAAGTTGTCTTCATCCTATCTTCCCTCACTACCATTACTTGGTTATATCCAGAAAATCCATCCAAAAAGGACATCATTTGTGAACCATTAACTATCTGTAACACTTCTTCAAGTGAGGGTAGTGGATAATTGTCTTTTTCGAACACCCTGTTGAGATTCTAAAAATATACACAAAGCCATATATCTCCATTATTTTTCCTTACGGGAACTAAATTTACCACCCAGGTGGAATGTCTGATAGGAAAAATTATCTTGGCTGATAATAGTTTTCGAACTTCCTTTTGAATTAAAGGCTCTAAGAGTGCATTTACTGGATGTTGTTTTTGTCAGAAAGGTTCCGCATCAGGCTTCAATGGGATAGTATGCGTAATGATGGAAGTGTCATAAGTCCTCAAGTCTTCATATGTCCATACTATGACTTTCTAGTAATCTCTAAGTGTTTAAGCAATATTTCTCTTTTCTTCTTCAGCACAAACCTTCCCTATGAGTACGTTCTTAGGATCTTCTTTAGTATGAAAATTGTATAACTCAGATAGTCCCCCGTCACTTTGAGGTAAATATTTTTTCCTGACTATCTAGTCAATATCGAAAAATAATTCTAACTCAATTATTCCTTTCATAATATTATTATCTCTAACGTGAATTAATTCTTTATCTTGAATTTCACCATTAGGACAATCTATCTCTTTGATTATTTGTGCTTTGAAAATACCAGAATTAGTAATGAATTACAATATGTGTTGGTCATCTTCGAATACTTGT
The DNA here is from genome assembly GCA_007258455.2 of Sequoia sempervirens. Classification (NCBI taxonomy): domain Eukaryota; kingdom Viridiplantae; phylum Streptophyta; class Pinopsida; order Cupressales; family Cupressaceae; genus Sequoia; species Sequoia sempervirens. Next base: position 7,281,143 of record VDFB02179234.1, read on the forward strand.
AGGTTAGTGACATTATCAGGAACCAAAGGTAATTGTACCAGTTCAACTGTGAATCTTTTCAAATCTAAAGTCTCTAAATGTTCTAAAGTACTAGCAGCAATAGCTAGAGCATCGACTCTCTAATTGAATCTTTTAGGGATATGAGTAATATTGAATGTGTTGAATTATTCAATTAAATCCCATACTCTATGTTGATAATTGGACAGTCTTTTGTAGTGGAAAATATATTGCTTCCTGACTCATTTAACTATCAATTTTGAATCACTGAACACTTTAAGGATTCTAACTTTCTTCTTGATTGCCAGGATCAAGCCATGCATAAGGGATTCATATTTTGCCACATTGTTAGTACATTGAAATTGAAATCGATATGCAACAAGAAAAGACTTACCTTGCAGGCTGATAAGTTTGACTCAAATTCCAATTCCTTGTTTTTATTTTGATCCATCAAATTTAAGAATCCAGGCTTGATCATTTGTAGCCGATATTTTACCATTTTTATATATCATCGTGTAAATCTACTTAGTCTATATATTTTGATCTTTGTTTCTATACTTTTTTGTTTCAGTTCTTTTGACATCATCATGTTCTAGATAGTTTTGATTTTCAATTCTGCAAATTATCTCAAGACACATCATACAACTATTTTTTGAGTGTGTAGCATTATGCAACCTACACCTGTCCTGTAACAATAAAAAATTTAGTGAAATTTATCTTTTACAGCTTTCTTGAGCTTTTTCAATAATGTTCTTCTAAAATTTATCATAAGGACTATTCTCTTCTTCAAAAGAATCACAATTTGATTCAATTAAAACATTTGTTCCAAGAGTCATTTCATTATATTTCTTAGCATCACAAGTGAAAACTTCCTCAATTTTAACTCTAGAACTTTGTATTTTGTAAACTCCTGGTTCTACATCGATATATAGAGCTTCATTCTTTTGATTATAATCTATGATCATATATTTCATACATGGTTCTCTTTCAATCTGAATTTGATTAGGAACTCCTTTTCATGGTAACCACATGTGTGAGAAATTGATAGCCATGTATCCATTCAATGTTTTAGAAAAATCTCTACTTAGAAGCATACCATAAGTACCAGGTATCTCCATGACTTGAATATCAATATAATATTGGATTTTGGGGTTAGAAGCCAATTACATGTGAATATTAGTCAACTCTCCTACTACATTTACTTTTTTCTTGTCAAGTTGAGTGACTTTCTTTGAAGAATTTGCAGGGGTTAACCCTAAGGTTTGACATATGGATAACAACATCACATTAGTAGATGCTCCAGAGTCTACTAAGCAGTTGTGAAGATTCTTACCAAATATTCTCAAAGTGAGAAAAAATGGCGGGGACTCTAATTTTCCTTTGTAAAAGGCTACTTGCGCGTCCGCTATGGGAACAATATTCTTATCTTTTGCTTTAGTCTGACTATCCTTCACTTGAATGTCCTTGAATTTTCTTTCTTTAGGAAAATATTCTAAAGTAACCCCCTTAATCTCTTTCGCTAAATAATTAGTCAAATTATTTTGATCAACAGAGTCTATCTTTTCACCTTTTGAAACATTTGATGAATTGTAGTGAGAGGTCACTTTGGGTAACCTAGGATTATTACTTAATTTGTCATCAGGTGGAGTGTTGAAGTTGTTAGGCGGGATGGATGTTGTTAAAGGCCCATTGAATCTACCTCCACTGTTAACATTGTTCCTCATATTGTAATTATGTCCCTTCTGATATTGTTGGATGGCATGTATTTCATCGATTTCTTCCCGAGGCTCGTTTTCATCCTAATAAGGAAAAGTATATGTTTCCAAAGTCATAGTCAAATTATCACCTTCATATTCATGAGAATAAATTGTGATAATGGCAAATGATTTGAAGCGTTCATAACTTTCTAGAACTAGAGTAGAGTCATATCCTACTGGAACTAATTCATTTCCTTTAGGAGGATGAGAATCACAATGCTCATTATAATGAGTAGCAACAAGGAAAATTTCTGAAGCGATTTTGAATTATGAACAATCTACTTCAGCATGAGCATTTGTATTATGGATTCTACACCAATTATTCATTGCAAGGTCAGCTAAGTTCACTTTTGATGTAGACTTTTCATCAGTTGAATCAATACTATCTAAAGGTGTTGATATTCCTCCATTATTAGGGCATGTATTCCAAGGTCTAGGTGGCCTAGAAGCATTATACATTCGATTATGTGAGTTATGATTATTATTTTGAGAATATAAATTTTGATTCCTCAATTGTGTAACCTTTGTGGTTAATCTTTTGAGTTGAGCTGTAATTTCTTTCATGTCATCCTTTTCCTCAGTAATTTTGACATTTTGATTTTCTTAAGCTTGTGAGAAAAAAGAATTTCCATTAGGATGTAGCTTTGTAATAGTTGGACTAGGATGAGGGACTAAAGCTTGACTATTTCCTGATTGGAAGAAAGTATTTTGTTGAAACATCCCATTCTGTACCACTACAGGATAAACATTATAAGTCATAGGATGACTTATAGGGACTCCATTCACATTCAAGGTAGGGTAATTGTTCAATCCATTTATGCCATTCACAGATGATCCATTTCCAAGATGTTTCAGTTATAAATTCACGCTTACGACTTCGGCATAGGCTTCTGGTAAAGTAGTGGGAGGATTTTCCCTTCTCTTCACAAACATAGCAGTCAAAGGATCTACTGTAGTATAATAAATTGTGATAGCAGGAAAATTGTCCACTACATAGGGTCCTTGAAACCTAGAATAAGCCTTTTGAAATCTGTCATTGAAAGCGGTTATAGGTTTTCTTTCAAACCTCTTGATTTGAGTGAATTGATGATATAACAAAGCAGGATTAGTCGGCATTCTAAACCTAGCTAAAAATTGAGTTTCCATGTCTTTCCATGATCTGATAGAATTGTCAGGAAAATTGATATACCATTGGTAAACTTCATCACTCAAAGTATATGGGAACAACCGACACACAACATCTTCATGTTGAATTCTTGCTCGAAAGCATGTATCTTTGAATATACTGATATTTTCTTCAACGTCTTTATGAAAATAATACTTAGGACATAACTTGTCAAGATTTTTTTGTAAATTGTTTTATACTATAAATTGAATCGGTGACTCCATATTAAAGAATTCCATCACTACAAGAGGTGATGCTACAACAACAGTTGGAATCTTTGGACTTGCACTTAAATTTCTAGAATTTTGAGGTCTAGATGATGTTTGACCACTAAGCTCTACTAAGGTCACGCAAGGATCACTAGACCGAGATCTAGTGGTTCTACGGAAATCCAGCTTAAACCCTAACAAAAATAGAAACAACAACAAGAGGCCTTCCTTCTAGCGCCAGTTCTTGTTGACGATGATTTCACTCACAAAAAATAGGTCAAATAAAATATCCACAGACAAGACCGTGAAGAGCCTATCCTTCTTGAAAGATATGGAACAAAGACAACCCAAAAGGAAATTCTATATTCATTGGACAAAGATTGGATTTCATTCAATCCCAAGTCTCTGATAACCAGGTCATGGTTGCACTAGGGTCGCTCTTAGGTAATGATGTGATATTTTTGTTAATCTCAAAGGGAATACAGTTATTTCTAGCTTTTCCAAGAATTAAAAACATTTCACATAAATATTTCACTTCATTCCTCAAATAACATCATGGAATCAAAAGATTAAACATAATATTTCATGAAATATTACAAATCCTTTGCTATCACTTAAGTAGATTTAGCATTAAGCATTCAACAACTTCATGGAAAATAAAATACTTTCAACAAAATTCTTTCCATTCATTTAATTTCTCATTTTTTTTGGAACATTTTCAAAATTTAAACATCTATTCTAAAACAAAGTATAAAAAAAAATGAAAAATAAAAGTTTCTCCCAGTTATTCTCCATGGATGCCCCAAAGAATTAATTAAAATAGAGAAAACTACTTTATACTTCACCAGATTGCTTCATAGCTGCATATAAAATGGTGCAAGCTTTTAAAGAGAGGGTTTCGTTTATAGACACCGAGTAGGTTCTATATGCATCCTTAAACGATGTAGCATACAGTCTTGTTCGGACAAACTTACAAAACTAGCTACAAAAGATATTGAGATAGGTAGCTATCCATTAAGCTCTGATATCAATTAATGTCTACGTGCATACAAATTTTTACGCCATAATGGTTCAAAAAATAGGAAAAAAGAACAAAACTTAGAAAATTTTATGCTCCTCCGACATCCACAAATTATGAACTTAAAATAAAAATGAGGGAGGAGATGACCTTTTATAGAAACAAGGCCTCAGAAGTTCAACTTAAAAGCCATTTCAGAGAATCATAAACAAATTGAAATTTGGCATGTGGCATCTACCAATTTTCATCAAGAACATTCTAGAATAAGTTAAGGTTTATACTTCATCCGTAGCAATGCTTCTCTTCTACTTCGACACAAACACATTGTACCAATCAAGTCTACCAGTTTCCTTCTGAAACACTGAAATGAGGAGCACCTATAGGTACAGGGATCAACTTGCAAATTTAAAATTAAAACCAAAACAAGCATCATTATATCTTAGGTATCCGATATCCGGCTCTTTCTCTTTCCACTTATGATTCGGGCTCTAGGATTCTTCCTTCTTTCTCTAGCTGATATTCTTGGAAAGCTCTTAATACTTGATGTATGTGCTCTTTTGAAATTATTTGTATTTCTCTCCAAGTGAGCTTGAGCCTAATATATTCTTCAATTATTTGAAGTATGATATCATTTTTCTATGCTTTTTCTGCTTCATACTTGGCTATAACATTTTTGCACTATATTATTTCATCAATAACCTTATGTGCCAGCAATTGAATAGGATCTTTATTTATTCCTTCTATCCTTTCCTTGAAAACTTTAGCTTCTTTTCCCTCATATCCTAAATTTTTGGGATCAAAACCTTGACATGACAATATTTCAATAAATTCTTGATTTTCACTCATCAATCCTATGCACTCAACAATGACTCTTTCAAATCCTTCAATACATTGTGTTAACATGTCACCTTCCCATTTCAGTTTTTTCTTCCACTACCCTGGAAATGAAATTTCATGTTCTGATATTACATTCTTCTATATTAACACTTGGATGTTTGATTGCATGAGAATTTCAATGTTTCGCCTTTTATCGATGACCTGCTCCCGACGAAATCTAAATTCATCTTCAAATCTTTTCAATTTTTTTGAGTGATGGTATGATTCCTTGTTCTTCCTTATTGCATCTGTAATAAATCCTTCTCCTTGCTTTCCCTGGTATTCAATCAATTCTTCAAACATGTTCATTTTATGACAAACTGCAGCAATTGCATCTACTTGCTCTTGTGACATTAGCACCGAATGTCTATGTAGTTCAGCTCGTTCTCAACCAAATAAAGTTAATGAATTAATGAAGTGTTCCAAGGTAGCAACCCATTCTTTCAATTCTCTTTTCTTCTATTTATATTTTTGTACTCTGGAAACAGTAGAATTTAAATTTATTTTTATCTCTTCTAACTCTTTCTGCCAAGCTGAGTGTCCAAGATTAATACTTGTGATCTTGTACTCCTAAGGAATTATTTCATGTCTGTCTTTATCAACTATTGGATTGGCTATCTCAATAGTTATGTTTCCATCTGCATTCCTTTGTATACCACATTTTCCCTTTGCTCTACGCCTAGGTTTAGGATTATCTAGATCTTGTATGAAATTATTGAGATTCAGAGGTAACACTTCCACTTCCATTGGAGAAGCTAATTCCCTGATTAACCAATTAGTTTTATCATCATTTTGCTATACCTCTATAGCATTCCTTTGTTCTTGTCTACCACTTGTTTTAGGAACTTCTTCTCTTTGGCTTGCCATATTTTCTAAAAAGGGAATTTCTTTAGTGATATCTGGTATAGATTCAGGATTTCTATGGTTTGACACTACCTCCTCTATATGGAGACTTACATTTTCCTATCTATCTAGATTTTCTATTTCATCTCTCTAAAAATTATCTTCTTCATCTCTCTAGACTTAATTGGTTGTTGGCACCACTGGGTGCTCATAATTTCTCTATTATGCTCTTCAACACTTTGATATGTTCTAGTCTTGGCCTTTAGGTCAACATTGAACATCTGTGTGTAAACATGGAGACCAAATGTGTAAATAATTCATTTTTGTGAAAGGTCTGCATAAATTCTCCCTTCTTTCTCAACAATCCTCTTAGATAGATCATAATGATTTATACATTGCATGACTATTTCAAGTGCTTCCATTGCCGGCGGAAACCCTCCTACAGGAAGTAACCCATTTGCCACAACATTTTTGGTACATTGAGAAGCATTCTCTTGTAATAATCATGAATGTATTTCAATGTCAGAAGGCCATCCCATATGAGTATCTTTAACCACTACGTTGATGGGTACTACTTGTGAATTGCAATACTTGAATTCATCTTCTACCCTTGCATCAGAAGTACTCATTTTGTATATAATGTGCTCTGGAATTTTCAAAATATGTGTCTTGTGTGTGAGTTAGGGTTAGATTTAACCAAAACTTACATTTCATAAAATTTTCAATCCATTTATGATTAAATTTAACAACTCAGAGAATAATGAACATTTTTATTTCAAAATGGGAAATACCATTATCAATATTTTAACTTTAGAAACTCTAAATGAAGTATCAATTATTTGGAGCATACCTAGTTCTGGTTAATAATGGTGGTTCTTCATAATGCAACTTCAAAACCCTTGGTAGTTGCACCTTAGTTTCTAAAATTTTACCTCTTTGCGCACCATTGTCATTTCAATAATTCAATTTCCTTAGCAAATTTGCAATATGATAGGAAGTGGAGTGTTGTAAAAGCAGCTGCATGCTTGAGGTGGTGCCAAGTACATAGGTATTTTTCCACCTTCATTAATTACCTATTATTTCACATTAATTCCTAGAATAAAGGTGCAATAATTATAGATTAAGGTCCAAATCATGAACACCTAGATTTCTACACTAACTCATTATTTGAGAAGAAATATGGCACAATGATTATATGTGGCAATCAGATGTCACGTTGATTCTTTGCAAGGTATATGCCAATAAAGATATGTGATTGATTGGTGATCACTAGGAATAAAGCTTTCTGGCATCGCTTTTGAAATTAACAAACAAAACCAAGATTTGGGAAATATCTTCCAAGGGAAGAGAAAACCGAAACGAAAAGGAAAATCGGAAACCGAGTCTAAAGATAAACTTGAAAAAAATTCAAAACAAACTCCCCAATTTCTGACTTTCAGGAGAAAGAAGCAATAAAAAAAATTGGACTCCGATAAAAAAAGCAAAATTAGTGAGATTAAAATTTTCATCAATGAATTACCAGGTGGGACTAGATTCTTATGAAGATACAAATTCTTTTGGCCCAAATGCAGGACTCTGGGATTCTAGTTTCTAGTAATATACTAAACATTAAGAGCATACCAAAACACCAAAACTGGGAAAGAAAAGGATATGATAACAAAAATTCCAAGAAAAAATGTGAGAGAAAATTAGCAACCGACTAGGCACCAAAACAACACCGAAGTGAGCAAAAAACAAAAAAAAAGGAAGTGAAAAGAAAAAAAGGGGGTCCACATTTTGCCAATGGGGAAAAATGGGGTGTGTTGTGAGACCACACAACACTTGTGCTTGTGTTTGTGCTTGATCTTGAGCTTGAGCTTGTTGTGCTTGAAATTGTTGCAAGGCCTTTTGATAAGGTTGTTGCGCTGCTTGCAATGTGATACTACACTAATTTTTTTTATTTGGATTTAGTGGTGGAGGTGGGGGATTTTGTGGGATGGTTTTAGATGATGTGATGAGAGATTGTTGGGACAGTTGTTGAGGTGTTTGTTGAGTGATGACAAGGGGTTGTGTGGTGGATGGGATGGTTGATAAGCTTGTTCCTTGGGAGATAATGTTTTGGGATGTTTGAGGTGTTGTAGATTTTGTGATGATTGGCTGAGAGATTTGGATTGGTTCCACTTGGTGTTGTGGTATTAGTGGCATTTTAAGAGGATTTTGTATGATATATGTGCTAATTTGATTTGTGCTTGGGGGATTTATTTGATGGATTGATGTTTTTAATGAAGGGATTTTCCCTATACCTTGAACGAGTGTAGATGACGATTTCAAGAGAAGGAATGCTGTGCTCCCTTTTGGAAATTAGAATGATGCATTGAACATACCCACTTGTCCTTGTGATACAATGGGGAGAGAGCTTTGTGTATCGAGAGTGTATATCGGTGTCGTGGAAAAAGTGGAGGGGTTGTTTGTATCATGGAAAATGAGTGGCACATATGGATCTTTAGGGTCTTGTGGGATGGTGCTAGGCATACCCAAGATCATGTTGGACTCTAAATTTTGGTTGTTGACAAGTGGATTCCCTTGAAGGGCTTGGAGTAATGAACTTCCCTTGGTGATCATTGGTTGACTTGGGGCATGTGATGATGATGGTCGAATGATTGGTTGGATGATGCTTGGAAATGAAGGCATGAATGATGTTTGAGGCATGTTCCCAAAAGGTTGTTCAAAAATAGCGCTCACATCAAAATCAGAAGGTATTTTAGCCCCTTTCTTTGCCAATGCGAACATGTATTGTGTGGGATTTAGCCTCATGATTATGTTGAAAAGCTTGTGTGTTTCAAGATTTTGAACTAGTTCTAGTATTTCATCTTGGGACATCTCTTGGAATTTTTTGGTGACATCCTCCACTCGGAAACCTCCCTCTTGAGGATCTTATGGTAGTTGAGGGGGATTGAGTGGAGGGTTGATAGATTCCCTAGGGTTGAATTCCGATGTTGTTTGACTTAAATCACTTGAGGTTGATGTTTCTTTGTTTTTCTCCATGATCTTGTGTTGTGACCTTGTTTGGACCATAAAATTGGGATCAAATTTTAGGAATATGGGAGGTAAACCTCTAACTCCTTGGGTTGATCTAAACTTTAGGTAAAAAAAAAAAAGAAAATCTAGGATGTTTAAATATCAAATGATGATGATGTAAATGATGAGGGGTGAATGATATAAATTTTTGAACTTTTGATAACTTTGGATGAATAGTAGACCTTAGGATTTTGGATTTTGATTTGGTTTGATTTGGATAATGGACTTGTAGATCCCAAGATGTTACATGTGACCTTGGGATTAACTTGTCCAAAGGAGGTACTAATTTAGCTAAATGTGTGAGAAAGGATTCATTCCCACCAACCTAGCCAAACAAGATGATTTTTATTTTTTTTATTTTAAGGATTTACCAAAATTCTAGCATAGATGATTTTTCCAAAGTTCTAAAAGTTGTTTGTGAGATGGGTTTTGATGAATGTTGTGACAAATGGAAGTGTTAGTTTGATCCTAGATGAACCTAGAAAGACTTTTTTTACAAGACCAAGGCATTGAAGAACATGCTATTCCCTATAAATTGTTCAAATCCTATGATCCAATAAGAGGTTCATATTGACCATACATGTTTGGATTGTTGAGCGGAATAAGTCTATAAAAACTTGTTACCTTCTTGCTTATCTTGTGGTATTGTCTTTGGTTGCACTTTCTAATGTATCTTTTCATAGCTTTTTGAGTATGACTCCTAAACTTGAATTTTTGACAAGTAGACTTTCATTTTGGAATCTTGATTTTGTGGGAAATCATGAGAACAAACCACATGTGTGGGGTTCAATTGTGTTTTTATCTTGATTAAATGGATTCTTTTTACCACATCAACACATCTTATTTAAATTCCAAAGTAAATGTCTATTTCTTAGCTCCTTTTCATTCCAAAAGTTCCATTATGTGAAAATCAAAGAGTCAAGGCCATAGTTTCCCTAGGTTAACTTTGAGAAGAGTAAATTGAGTTATGAGCCCAAATATTTAGAAGCCTCTAAGGATAAAAATACCTAGGGACAAGCAGTAATAATTGGACCCTTCAAATTTATTCACTCTTTCCAAAGGGTTTGAAATTTTGATGATTTGTATAATGTTTGTTTCAATGTTTGAGATCCAAGCAATGTGTTTGACTGAGTCACAAATTGTACAATCCTAGCCTTCAAAGATACTACTTGTTGATTCCCCACTCGAAATTCTCCAAACACAAAGACAAAGTGAACAGTTAGAGATTTGGAGACACTAACTCCCCTCTATGACACACTTATTAGGATCACCAAATCTGAAAATCCTAAAGATCTAGAGATCCTAAGGATTTTCTTGTTTCTACTTTGAATAGTACAAATGTGGGGCAGTTTTAGAATGACTATTCCTGCACTAGCAAGCATGAAGGTTTTTGGTTAGTAAAAAAATGATTCATAATAAGGGCTTTCATTCAAGGTGGCCATACACGCAGAAAGATTAGCTCAAGATTATGGTCAGTAAAGAGGCCTCACATTCCCTTCCTAAGAAGAGATTTTGATGTATCACACAAATACTATGGGTGACACTTGTCAGTATGACACATCTGCACCTATTTCTTATGAATTTCGTCACACAAATTATTTATATAGCATCTTGAAAGAGCTTGGCTTTAGCCTATTTCTGCTTGGGTCATTCCCTCCTTTCAAAGAAAGGAAGCGGGCCCTCTAAAGATAGACAAAAGCAAGGAAGTACATTTTTAGTAAGACCGCCCAGATCACGTAAAGTGCAAGGAGGGAACACGCACAATGATTTTTCATTACACTTGCATGGGGTTCATTTTTAGATCAAAATTGAAATATGTTGGTTATTTAGACAACCAGTGTCAATGGAATGCTTTTGATTCTCAAGATCATTAAGTGGCATGAGAGAACTACATATGCATTTCAAGTGAATCACAAAACAAAGAATGCACAAGTTATTTTTAATCCCCAAAGTAAAGGTGAGTTCATTTTAAGCGCCAAAAGCTAAGTGTGAATTTATCTTATTCAATTTTAGCCCACAAAGCAATGTCTAGTAACTTTATAATGCTTAATTTTAGTCCATTTTTTGAAAAAACTTGAGTTGATTTTTAATTTTAAGCCCAAAGTAATGCTAGTTGTGTTGTGCAGTTTTTGCACACACGCCCCACTGAAAGCAAGGACCCTCTTTTGCTTTCATTTTCCTATTTTGGCCCTTTCATTTTGAGGATTTAGTTGCCTTGGCATGTGCCTAAATGATTATCCTATTCGTGCAAATCCCTCTTTTGAGAAAATACTTTGAAAATATTATGTTCTAGACATATTTCGGTTTTTTGGCTCTTTTCAGGAAAATTCCCTCTAGGAAAAATTCCCAAGATACTTTGAAAACCCAGTGGCCGATGTTTTGCATTGTTTTTCAGAAATTCACATGCATCAAATAATTCCGCCTGGACCAGATTTTCCCAAAACTCCATCACCTTGTTGGATTCCTAGATTGCATTTTGACTTGTCTTGTTGATGGCATTAATGCTCAGTGGTACAATTCTTGCGGCCAGTATTTTTTTTTTTTGAGGAATCCTATTGTCATTAGCTCTGTGTTGCCATTGAGGTTTTGATTTTGAGGTGCTTAAGTGATTTTTCAGCTTGAGTGATTGATTCAAGGATTTGGTGATGAATTTCTTGCATTTTCGTTGCAATTGTTTGCTAGGGTATTGAAGTTCATTTCCAGCCCTCGTTGTAGCTAAATTCACTTCGTCCGGGTATGTGGATCTTGCCATGCTAGTGATTCTTGAATGAAAATGATACTTTTATGCTTTCAAGGAATTTGGATTCTCGGTTTTGCATATTCCACGTCAGGCATTTAAACTAGGGTTTGGTCTATCATTTTTATGAATGATGATTACCTAGTCTGTGTATCCCCAATTCATTGATGATTTTGGTGGTGCCAATTACTCTCATGTTACATTTCAAGATCGACCTTGTATGCATGATTGTTTCTGTTTTGATTGATCTTACGATTTTTGAGCTTGTTCAATTGTTGGCCCTAAGTGAATTTGTGAGCATGTTTTCAATTTCATCAAGGAAAAGATCACTTGTGTCTACTTTGAACAATCCATTTCTAGGCTTAGTATAATAGACAATTAGAATCCAAGCTAGCTCCCCTACGATAATGGTGAATTCTAGGGTTTTAGCTTAGGAAATCACTGATCAAGTTTAGGGCATCACCATTTATCACCATTCCTCGCCAATCAGCTTCTGAAGGAGTTGAGAATTTAAAGAAAAACAATAAATGACTCAAAATAAATCAAATCCGAGCCAAAAAAAACCTTAAATTTATGATTGTTCGATTATTCTGGGCAAAATCGAGAGAAATAACAGTTTTTCAGGATTTCATGGTCTTCGCGGAATTCCTACACCTTCGGAATTTCCCAATTCTCCTTTGTCTTTTCGTTTTCTCGGATGTGTACAAAAAGCCCGAAACTTCACATATCTCACAGATTTCCCTCCCAGGTGAATTTTCTCGAAAGGTTTCACAACATGAAGGATTTGAAGGATAAGTATATTTAATGTTGTTTATTTGACACCTCATGCTAGATATGAGTAATTTTCAAGATGATGCCTGCTTTCCTTTCATTTTGAGGTGATTAATTCTTGGTATTCATGCTTAATTGTTAAAATCCACTTAGAAGGGAATTTCCTGAATTCCGCCCTGGCTTGATTTCCCCAGATGGCTCAAAATCCCAGATTTCTCAGTTATCATGCTTTATGATGAATTTAATGGATTTTGATCATAGCTTTTGGTTTATTGATTATAATTATTGTCTATGATTGGCTAACCTCAGTGTTGATGTTATAAAGAGTGAATTTATTGTGGTTGTTTGTTGGATGCAAGTTGAATCAAGTAGAGTGATGGCTAGTAAGATAGTGGGAAAGCAAGCAGATTTAAGTGTTGAAGGATCCTCCATCTCTGAAGCGGAAAGAATAAAACTAGACATAAAGAGTAGGGTTCCTAAGTCTAAGTTTTCCTCCATTTGGGTTAAAGTAGGTGATACCAATGTAGGCAGATGGTATTATGAGGAATTCAAGACAAGGATGACATAGCGGGACCCCCCATTATTGGCTAGGAAGTTAGTGGAATCAGGATTGGATCATGTGGTCAGTTTTCCTCCTACGGTTCAGTGCTATGAGCTGGTGCTGGAATGTACCAGACACTATGAAAGGAGCACACCAAGGGTGATTGGCCCTCAAGGTAGGGTATTGGCTAACTTCTCTCCTATATCTGTGGCACAAACTTTTGATATGCCTGACAAATCTCATGTGGTGGCTCTAGACTTGAGCATTGCCAAGAACTATTTTGAGGATGATACAAACAAGGCTCTATAGGTGGTTAATTCTTGGTTCAAGAAACCTAAGCCTCACATCTCAAAGCTACCAAAACAATTATACATGGAAAAATTCAAGATGGAGTACTATGATGCTATCACGCTCCTTAGCAAGGTAATAGGTTTGAAGAGTGCTCAAGTTTTTGAGAATTGCATGTACTTCATTATAGTAAGGATGGAGTAGAATACAAACTATCACTAGGCAAGCATCATAAGTGCCATGATACATTATCAACTATGCAATGTACTGCAGACAAAGATTTTCACTATGACCTCCTACTTAGTTTATCCACTTGCAAGGTTCCACCCATACAAAGGATTGGATACCAAAGGCACCTTTGGCTAGGATGTTATCTATGAGGTCCATCCACAGCTAAACCTAGGCAGCTCAAGCTATAGGATGGTGAATGATTCATTCACCATGTACATCACTAGGTTGCTTCAAGGTGCAAAACATACTAGAATATCAGACAATGCTAAGGTGTTGATCAAGAGATATGGAGCTTGGTTTATTCAGTTCCCCACCTTTTCCTACATAAGGATATATGGATGTTAGAGAGCCCCTTATAGACTTCCCAGGTATCCTACCGACCCCCTCATACTCTTGGAAGTCACAAGGAAAATATGTGACTTTGATGCCATTATAAAGAAAGAGAAGCACAAAACAAGGTTTGGCAATGACTTTCCCCTCAAGATAGGTAGCAATGTGGCTTGCCCCTCCATGCGCATAACACATTCTTCGTAAGAGGAGATGAGCACTCTTGGCTTGTCTTTCCCTTCCAAAAGGTCCAGATTTGATAGAACTAGTGAAGCTCAAAAGAAGGCCAGTAGGGAATACAACCACAAGGATGACATAGAAGACTACTGGGCCAACTGCAAAGATGAATTTGAGTCAGAAAGAAGAAATTTTTGAGGTTTCCATCCGATTTGATTAGATTATACAATGTAAAAGTCATCTCAGACCAGATAGATAATGATGGGGATGTGATTCAAGGCCATGATTATGAATTTGTAAAGGATAAATCAGTTGGAGAAATAGACTGGCTAGAGGAGGAAAAGATAGAGTTGAAACAAGTTATGGCTCTAGTGATCAAATACAAAAAATTATGGCTTAATTAAAAGGTTTGGGAATTGGAGAGTGAAGGTGTGCAATGCACCTATGACCTAATGGGAGACTTGGAGTCCCATTCCACTTCTGAGGAATCAATTGAGCAGGACCCTAAAGGTAAAGCTAAATTCGGTTCTCCTTTCAAGATCAAGATCAAAGGTGCTCCAGTAGAAGCCGAGAAGGAAAAGAAAAGGAAGCCTAGTGCCAAAAGCAGAAATTTTGCTTCTAAGGGGAGGACATTTGTTCAAGGGGAGGAGCCTAAGCAAAAGGAAGATGAAGGTAGTTTTCTGGTACCTAAGAAAAGGAGAATAATAAGATTCTCCCAAGAAGGAATCTTCCAAGGCAAAGGAAGAAACTGGCCCACCAGTGGTGAATATGGAAAGTTCAAGGGAGAAAACATAGGTATACACAAGAAGATCAAGAACTCCCTCTCCTAAGGATAGTGTGCTTAGGAAGGATGTCCCTTTAGCTACCCCTGCTATACAACAACATGATGATGCCCCTCCTCATGAAATTCATAATGAACCAACTGAATCTAAGGATGTAGAGGATCATCAAGATCTAGGAGAGGAAAAATTCCAGCAGGGTGAACTTTATATTGCAGAGGAAGAGGTGGAAAGAATAATGCAATCCCCTTTGGTGACATATGAGGACTCACCCATTGACCAGGAGGAAGATAGACCTCCAATGGAATAGGAAGTTCCCACCCAGACTCCTTCACCAGAACATGTGGAAAAGGAACATGATGAAAGGAGTGAGCATCCAGGGGATGACAAGGAGGATAGGACTGCAGATACCTCTAAAAGGAAAAATTTGAATGAGGATCTCTCTAAGGGTTAGCAGGGTGAATTTTTGCAAGGTATTTCACAATCAAAATCCTCTGTGCCTACCTGGTTGGATAGAGAATTGAGGAGTAAGCAAGTTGTAGTGAATGACACTCTCCCATTGGGATGACTTACTGGCCAAGATTGGAAAAGGTAAAACAAAAAAGAAAGCCAGGTTTATTTCAAAGATTGAAAGAGATGGGGAAAATAATAGAGTGGTTCACATTGCTACTCCTGCTTCTGATAAGAATAGGGATGATGTGACTAGTCATTATTATAATGGGCAAATCATCAACTTAGGGCCTACTTCCATGGAATAAGAGATTGAAGAATATGAAGGCTCTAGTGTTGTAATCTTGGGAAGATTGAGGAAAGAGGTGCAAACTAAGCAAGAGTTAAAGAGGGGGAATGGGAAATTGAAGAAGTACTTGCAAGATTTAATGAAACCCTTGCAGTCTATCGGCTAGATCAGTTCTTCATCAGCTTTAGTAAATCTCTTGCTAGAAGAAACCATAACCGAATTGGAGAAGATGAAACCTACCACTCATGCTACACTAAACTGGTTTCAGGAAGTAGGAACCAAGGGAGATGATGCAATCAAAGATATTCTATCAAATGGTGGTAATGCCATTAGATCTGTGGAGTGGTTGAAAAGTGTGCTAGCTCGGGATAAGGAAGATGTGGATCTCCTATTGTAGAAAACTAGGACCATCATGGAATATACTGAAGAAAAGCTAGCTGGTGATGGAATCCTCTCCTCTTCAAGATCTTCAGAACCTTGGGAGTGGTATGAGGCCCTGCAAATTAGGCAGAAGGTGTTGAAGAAGGTGCATAAGCAAGGAAGGAAAATAGAGGGCACCTTGAAAGTTATTTATAACAAATGTATTTATTTCTTTGAGACCATGATAGGAAGGAAAAGGTTTGCTCCTAAGAATTTGAATCTAAAGCAACTCAGAAAATGGTGGCGAGACGTATATTCTCCAGTCATTGACAGCCCAGTTACTGAACATCAGCTAGAAGATGCAGCCACTTACATTGCAATTATGGATAAATAGCAAGCCCTAAAGGTGGAATGGGATAAATTCATTGATCAATCAAGGGATGAGATTAAATCTATGGAGAGGAAATTTAAAGTGTTGGTTACTCCACCCTTGGCCGACTTGGATGGAACCTTCTTGAAGGTGCAAGATCAAATAGATAAGGATAAGGGGAAGAACATTTAATGCAAGGCTACATCAAAATTTGTGCTTCCCGATTATCTCTTCTTCATCCTTCACATGCAGTGGACCAAATTACATTGGAGATCCCAGGCTGACCTGGATGAGTCCCAAACATTTAATGCTATTTTATTTTGTTTTGAACTCATTGGGCCAACTTTTTTTGTGGCTGTTGATTATTGTAACCCTAATTAGGCTGATATATCTTGGGGGGTTTCTATAAATATGGCATTTTTCCTCATTTGTAAGGGCTAGATAGTTTTAATTTGAAGTGAATTGATCAGTATAGCAAGAGTTAGAGTTAGGATTTAGTCTCATTCTAAGAAAATGTTGTAACATAGAACACTAGAATTGTTGTTGTTATTGGATGATTCAATAAAATTGAAGACATTGTGCTTTGGTGATCTCTCTTGTGTTGACTTATCTTGCATCGTTCTTGTTGTTCTATCTTTTGGAATTGCTTAAGAAATATTGGATATGAGTTAGACTTATAATTAGAGATGATTCAACAGTATTTATTGTTTGATTCTTGAAGTGTTTGCAGCAATCCCTAGTTCATACTTTTTGCAGCTAGCTGACTGTTAGTTGCTTTGCAAAGTTAGCCCAGACCTTATATTCATTATGCTTAGTTCAATTGTGGATATTTTTTCATTTCAATAGCAATAGAGTCATTGCGAGTGAATGTTCATGATCTGAAAATATTTAATGTCTTAGAAGATTGCACTATTTTTGTAAGATTGCAGATTCATCTAGGTTAAACAAAAATTAGTTTTGGGGATTGGTTTGTTTCAAGTGTTTTCCATTTGCATTGTTAATCTTAGGGTTAGTTTTAATCTTAGAAATATCTATGAAACCCTTATCTCTTTTGCTATTTCTTTTTTCATTTGGGTTAGATTTAGGATTTGAAGTATCACCATATTGCTAGATCTAATAAGCTTTGAGATTCAGTTTTGCTTGTAGTAAGGTCCCTTTGTGATTAGCAACATTTTCACATTTATCACTGAGTTGTTTATGCATTGTCAAGACCTAAAATTAGAGACCTTGGGGTTATCTCTTGAGGCTTTCTAATAGAGATTTACCTTTCAAGAGAGATAGGATTTCCATATTTTGTCTGAGTTGTTGTGCAAAAAACACCATCAATAGATTGGTGCTAAAATGAGGGCCTGAATAAGCAAGCTAGATTGATTCTTGTCTATCATTTCTCCTAAAATATTTAGAAGAAGAACCAAATCTACTCTAGGGGAAGAGGAATTTCAAGAATTGCAAGCTCCTACTAGGTCAAGAAGGACCAGAAGAAGGGGAGAATCATCATCCACCCAGTCACTTCCATCATCCCCATCATCTTCATCTTCATCAATTCCACCATCATCTGATTCAGAATCCATTCCTATTCCACAACCCCAACAAGCTATAAATCAGCCATTACCACCTCCACCTCCACCAATGGCTTTCCTTGCCAATAATCCATCTCCTTTGACCTTCAATAATTACAATGTTATGCCCAAGAACCCAGAACACTTTTGTTCTAAATTCCATGTTAATGACCCCAATAGAACTGTTGAGGAACATTTCAAGATTTTTCATACTTTCCTTAAAGATAGAGGAATCAATCATGAGGATGTAGCATGTAGGCTCTTTCCTTATTCTTTAGGAGAAGATGTGTTCTACTGGTACAATCACTTCCCTGCTGGATCTATTCAAAATTGGACTGAATTAGAGACTGCATTCCTGCAGAAGTTTAGGATTCCCATTATTCCAAATGGGATTTATCTTTAGTTCACTAATGTTAAGAGAGAAGTCAATGAGCCTATAGGGTCCTTTAACAACATGTTTCATCACACTTATACCCGATTGCAGGCACCTTATGTTGTTGACGAGGCCACTGCTTTAGAATTTTATTATGAGGGTCTTGATAGTCTGACAGCCACCTTCATGAAGTGGAGAAACAACACTCCTACTACCCTACTTGATGCATACACAAAAGCTATAAAGGTTAGTACTGCTTTAAGACAACACTTATCTAGACCTTTACCATCATTAGGACCCATTGCCCACCCTAGGAAAGTACCAGCTCTCAATCAGGCTCTTACCAATCACACTCCCATCATGAATCTGATACCTCAATTGGCTCTGGTTCCTCACCCAGGACCCCCTATGAGTCAAGTTCCACCCGCAATCAGCTACCCTCAACAAAATGTGAATCAGCCTCTTCATCCATAGCCTCATGCTAGTTTTCTCACATACTTGCAGAATTCTAAAGTATTGAGCCAGTCATTGAATACTGGTTCTACTACAGTAGGATATCCTCAAAACAATGCAAATCAGCCTCCATGTAGAAATCCTGATGGAAATCTCGACAAGGAGAGATTAGATGAATTGACTGAACAAGTGAAGAAGTTGAACATGGAGGTTACTTATTTAAGAAACTAGAATAGTTAGCTCCAGGCTACTCAAAGAAGTATGCAGTCCAATCATAATAGGGAAAATCAGGAAATTCAACAAGAACAACATTTTGATAGGGCCTATCAGCATCCTGAAAGAGGATATAACTATGGAAGAGGACGTAATTATGACAAAGGGAAGAATTATGATAAAGGACAATCTTCAGGTCAAAACTTTGAGAGGGTGCAAGCTGGTGGACAAGGGTTTGACAGGACACAACCACCCAAAAATAATAGAACTTGGAATACAAGGCCTAACAATGGAGGCGTCCCCACCCCATTGGACCAGCCAGTCAACCAAGAAAAACCTCCAAGTGGTGTATACTTCGCTGAAGCTACTTTATCAGGATGGTGCGAGATTCATAAAACAAGTCAACATTCTGAATTAGATTGTCCAAAGTTCCAGACAATAGCTTCAATCTTTCAGTATGAGGTGTAGAATAATGCAAGTAATCAGGAGATGGTGACATCTACTCCCTATGATTTGTCAATGTTGGTGCTAAATCATGCTCATTTTCCACAGAGCAAGGAAAATGTGCCTAAGAAAGAATCAGGCCAACTTAAGGAAGGGGCGGATTAGGTGTGCAATAGAGATGAGATTACACAATTGTTTGATGAAAATCCTATGAATGATAATGGTCCCATAGATGAAGAAGAAACCTATATTGAAGAGGTACAAACATTATAGTGACCTGCTAAGAAATATGATTTGAGGGATCTTCCACAGAGATGTCCACAGGTTGGAGGCCCCTTCACTACTTCTATTCCTCCAAACAACTTCACTACACCTCCAGACCCCAATGCCAGTAATAATCCAACATATCCTCATGTGTCTAGGTAGTACTTATCTAAGGATCAAGGACCGATGGATTTGTCAAAACGGTGAATATTGAAACAAGCAAAGAAAAAGTAGTGGAACACCCAAAAGACGCTCCTATTGATTTGAGTGTAGAACAACTGGCCATCTATGTTGTAGAAGAACTCAAGAAGCTAAAGGTAAGTCTCTCTACATTTGAATTATTGAGAGTACCAACCATTAGAAATGCAGTCCTAGGAGCTTACAATGCAAGTTCAGAATCACAAGATAAACCAGTCAACGAAAGTGTCAATAAAGCATCCAGTTTCCAAGGAGTAAAAGGCCAGAATCAGATTCACAATTAGAATCACATACGAATTGGAGATAAAGGGAAAGAGAAAGATAAAACTCAAGTTGCTCAAGTTGATACTCCCTTAACTCTATTTTAGGGTAAAACAGACACTCCTCCATTTCTGATCTTTGTCTGTATATTTGGTAAGAACTTGCACTATTTCTTGTTGGATTCAGGTGCCTCTACCAATGTAATTCCATTTGGTGTCTGTAGATCCTTAGGTATTACTCCTGCTAACTCTCAAAAGAAACTTACTCAACTAGACAAAACTGAGGTTAATGTTGTAGGGGAATTGAACACGATTCATATGCAGGTTGCCTCTGACCCTAGAATTCAGCAAGTTATTAATATACAGGTGACATATATACCTGATGCTTATGGTCTGATTTTGGGAAGAGAATTTACCAGGGCTCTGAATGGATATGTATCAACTTATCACTCTCATATGTGGCTTCCCTGGAAGGGAGTGCCAAATCATATCAGAATTGAATGAGAGCCCGGGATGAAATATATGATTACAGAATATCAGAATACTTTGAACAAGATATTGATATCAGAGGTGAGCATGGGTAATTACGTGCTTGCAACCCCTTTTGGGGAATCTAATGTAGAAGAAATCCTTATGCTACATGCTACACCTATTAAACTCATAGTTGAATCTGGTGGCATTGGAGCCTAGGTGGAACCAATGGATGATGATGTTCCTGAAGATCATCAACTTAGCTTGTTGGATAGTTTCCAAGACTTCATTCAAAATTGTATTGAAGATAAGATCCGATTGGGTAGAGGAATGAATTTTGGAGAATTACTTTTTCCAAATTGGTGTAGAGTTCACAATGCCTCCCACTCTAAACTGAACTATTGCTTGTGCCAGTCTACAGTAGAATAAGTGCAGAAATGTATTAGCCCTATTCCAGCAGTCAAAATCAATATTCAAAATATTCAAGAAGATCCTAAAGGGAAGAAAGTGATGCTTTCTGAAGAGCCCTCCAATAGTAATAGTGCAAGAGATGCATCAAGGAAGTCTGCAGTTGCTGGTTGTTGGACCTAAAGATTTGACGGATCTAAATCGAAGAAAGGAGCTGGGGCAGGATTTGAGTTAATCAGTCCAAGAGGTAAAACTTTCTTTTCTTCCCATATACTTTATTTTAATTGTACTAATAATGTAGCAGAATATGAGGATTCGATTCATGGGTTGCTCATGGCACTAAAGAAAAATGTTAAGATTTCGCAAGTTGGGGATTCTGAGTTAGTGGTCAAGCAAGTTAGGAGGCAGTACTCATGTCATGATAGAAGGATGACCAATTATAGCCATAGAGTATGGGACCTTATTGAGGGATTTGATGCCTTCAACATTCAGTTGATACCATGAAGAAAGAACTAAACTGCAGATTCACTGGCTTGAGAAACTAGTACATTGCAACCTTTCTCTCTTTCTGGACTTTTATAGTGGAATTAACCCCGATGACTTTAGTACTTGACAATGTTACCAATTTCCAGGTATTTGAAGATGATAAGCATATTTTGGATTTTATCACAAGTTCAAATGTCTTTTCTTCTTAGATTATCGATGAAACTAAACCCCAAGAAGCAGAAATAGATTTAGAAGGGGTAATTAATTTGATGACTAATACTATTCTATGAGGAATGGTGTAGCTAGAAAGGATTTTTGATCTGGATAAAGTCAAAGATCCAGAACAAGATTCTAAGAAGGATTCCATTAGTGGACAATGTGAAACATACAACATGGGAACTCAAGATGATATCAAGAATATATTCATTGGAAAAGTGTGTACTCCAGAGGAGAGGAAAGGGATTATTGATGCATTACATACATATCAAGATGTAATAGCCTGGAGTTACAAAGACCTGAAGACATATGACACTTTGATTATAACTCACACTATCCCTCTAAAGCCAGGGGTAAGACCCTTCAGGCAGAGGCAGGGCCAATCAATGCTTTACTAGAGCCCAGAATTCAAAAGGAAATACATAAATTGTTGTCTGCCAAAATTATATTCCCAGTCAGGCATTTGACCTAGGTTGCAAATCTGGTTCTTGTGAGAAAGAAGAATGTGGAAATCAGACTATGTGTTGATTTTAGGAACCTCAACAGAGTATTAGAAAAGGATAATTATCTAGTCCCTTTGCTAGATGAAGTGCTTTAGATTGTCAATGGGTCTCAAATGATGTCTTTCCTGGATTGCTACTCTAGATATAATCAAGTGATTGTACAATATGAAGACATTCATAAAACTGCTTTCACCACAAAGTGGGGAACTTTTTCTTATAGGAGGATACCCTTTGGCCTAATCAATGTTGGAGCCACATTCCAGAGAGCTATGGACATTGCTTTTAAGGAAATAATTGGAAAATGAATAATTATTTATATGGATGATTTGACAATCTTTTCCAAGAAGTGAGGTGATCACATAGTAGATTTGTGCAAGGTGTTTCAGAGGTGTAGAGAATTTGGCATATCTCTTAATCCAAAGAAATGCATCTTCGGAGTTACTGAGGGAAAATTGTTGGGACACATTATTTCAGAAAAAGGAATTGCTATTGATCCTGAATGAATGGAGGCTATACTTAAGATCTAGCCACCTACTAGCAAGAAAGAGATGAAGTCATTCTTTGGTAAGATCAACTTTGTAAGGAAGTTTATCATAGGATTTGCAGAAATAGTCAAGCCATTGAATGCCATGTTGAAGTAGGAGGCTAAAGTTGAATGGAGTGCAGAAGCTAAAGAAGCATTTGCATAAATAAAGGGGCCATTATTGAGGCCCTAGTTTTGGTGAGTCCTTATTATGCTAAGCCATTTTACTTATACTCATTTTCTTCTGATCACTCCTATGCTGGCATGTTGACCCAAAAGTCTGACCAAGGGAATGAGCACCCCATAGAATTTATGAGTGCACCACTAAAAGATGTAGAACTAAGGTACCCAAGTGTGGAGAAGAAGGCTTATGCCTTGTTCAGAGCTGTGAAGAAATTCAGGCACTATATTCTCAAGAACAAGGTCTTTGCAATAGTCCTTGATCTAGCAATCAAGCTATTGTTGATGCAAAATGAGCTGGGAGAACATCGAGCTAAGTGGGTGACTATGTTTCAAGAGTATGATATTGCGATTCAACCCATGAAATTGGTAAGAGGGAAATGACTTATGAAAACAATGGCAGAAATGGGCTCTGACCTTGTAGGCCAACATTATAATCTTGAAGATGTTTCTCCAGGGGACTAGTATGATGATATCATTCATTATCTTTTGAATCAATAGTGTCCAAATGACCTTAATGTTGTACAAAGAAGGGAATTGCATCTGAAGAGTGACATTTTCATGTTGAAGGGAGTTTTCTTATACAAAAGGAACCATGAAGGTGTCTATTTAAGATGTTTGGGGCAGTAGGAGGCTAAAAGAGTTATGAGAGAATTTCATGACAGATATGGCACAGGCCATGGATCTGCACCTTCCACGGAAAATCAGATCCTGAGGGCTGGTTATTATTGGACCATATTATTCAAAGATGCCCATAACCATGTCAGAAGTTGTCATGTGTGTCAGACGGCAGCAACCAGGGAGAAGCATGCAACTCTTCCACTTCAACCTGTTATAGAGGTAAAACCATTCGCATAGTGGGGTTTGGACTTCATAGGTCCTATCAACCTACCTTCTTCTCTAGGTCACAGGTATATCCTTACTGTCATTGATTATTTCACAAGATGGATTGAGGCTATTTCTTGCAAACAGTGTACTTCTGAAGTGGTAATCAATTTCATTGAATCGGGTATTATTAATCATTTTGGGTGTCCATTGGCTTTGGTTTATGATAATGGTCTTGCATTTGCATCGCTGAAATTCTCTAACTGGAACTTTGATCATGGAATCATTATAAAGTTTGCATCCAATTATTACCCACAAGGAAATGGTTTGGTTGAGTCTTCGAATAAGAACCTTTTAACAGTCATTCGTAAGCTACTAGAGAAGAATCCCAAGGGTTGGCACACTCAACTTAAATTTTCTCTCTAGGCAGACCATACAAGACATAAGACCTCCTTAGGGACCTCTCCTTCCACCTTGTGTATGGGTTGGAACCTGTATTTCCCATTCAATGGAAAATCCCCACTTTATAGTTCATTAATGAATATTATGATGAAGGGGACAAACGTGAAGCCCGCCTGGCTGAATTGTTACACCTTGAAGAAAGAAGAGATGAAGCCTTAGAAAAAATTTCCAAACATCAGGGTGTAGTCAAGAGATGGTTTGACAGGAGAGCCAAGGTTAAAGCATTTAGGATATCTAACTTGGTTCTCTACTCGGATAAAGCACATGACCGAAAAGGGGAGCATGGAAAATTTGATAAACTCTGGCTCAGTCCTTACTAGATTTCAAAGATTCTGGGAGATAATTTTTTTCACTTGAAAACTCTCACTAGAGAGGATATCCCGCTGTCCGTAAATGGGAAGTACTTGAAGCATTATTTCCAATCCTAAGCTATTTACATCTCTCTTCTTGTACATAGTTAGAGTAGGTTTCCCTCCTATTTGGTTTGTTTTTCTTTGGCTAGAGTAGATTTCCTTTTCTGCTTTGCTTTGTTTGTTTGTTGTTGTTGGTTAGTTTAGGTTTTCTTTTGGTTTGGTTTGCTTTTTCTCTACTCTTGCTTTCGGTTTTCCTCTTTTCCTTTGGGTGTGTTGCATCTGTATGGCAATAATATTATTATCTGGGACTATTCTGAATATTTCTTGTATAAACTTCAATCAACCTTCCAGAATCAATTGTTGAAAGTCCTTTATTTGGTGTCATATGTATTAAATATTTTGAGTGGATAAGTCATGGGGTCGAGTTAAAACTAGAATATATTTGGGTCTTATATTTTTTACAAAGATCTTAAAGAATTCCAAGGTTGCATGGGGTCCTTATGAAGTCTAGTTAGGTGGAAAATCTTATTTCTACTTTAGCGCCACTGTGGCTCTCAGCCCTGAGTGTGAACTTCACTGTTCACAAGTTGAAAAGAAAAGTGAAAAGAAAAGAATATCAAAAAAGAAAAGAAAAGAGAAAATTTTGAAAAGAAAAAAAAAACAATGATGAATTCAACCTATCAGGGGTATCCAAGTATCTCTACTAGGGCTATGGATGCCTGGATGGTAGTAGAGATATACTTGGGAGGATCACAGTGATAGCCTCATCGGGGCTATGGATGCCTGACTGGCAGTGAGGCTCTATCCAGGATGCTTTTGAAGTTAGAATCTTTACGTAGCCTCGTCAAACTATGTCTAGTTCCTATTGCAACTAAGGAAATGGGAATAAATACAAATGCACACACTTTGACCTTGGTACAAGAAAGGTTTCCTTGCTTGTGATTTTTGAAGCTCTGCCAATTTGGTGACCGAATGTATGGACTAAAACTAGAGATTCTGGGTTCTTGATTCCAGTTTGTCACTGAAATGCTCTAGAGCATTTTCCTAGTAGGAGTCACCATTTGTTGTGTAGTTTTCGCACACATGCCCCACTGAAAGCAGGGACCCTCTTTTTCTTTTGTTTTGCTATTTTTTCCATTTGGTTTTGAGGATTTAGTCACCTTGGCATGTGCCTAAATGATTATCATGTTTGTGCAAATCCCTCTTTTGAGAAAATTCTTTGAAAATATTATGTTCTAGACATATTTCGGGTTTTTGGCTCTTTTCGAGAAAATTCCCTCTAGGAAAAATTCCTTGGATGCTTTGAAAACCCGATGTCGGATATTTTGCATTGTTTTTCAGAAATTCAAATGCATCGCAGAATTCTACCTGGACCAGATTTTCCCAAAACTCCGTCACCTTGTCAGGTTCTCGAATTGTGTTTTGACTTGTCTTGTCGATGGCATTAATGCTCAATGGTATGATTCTTGCAGCCAATATTTAGTTTGTTTTTAAGGAATCATGTTGTCATTAGCTCTGTGTTTCCATTGAGATTTTGATTTTGAGGTGCTTAAGTGATTTGTCAGCTTGAGTGATTGATTCAAGGATTTGGTGATGGATTTCTTGCATTTTCATTGTAATTGCTTGCTAGGGTATTGAAATTATTTCCATCCTTTGTTGCAGCTAAATTCACTTCATTAGGGTATGTGGCCCTTGCCTTGATAGTGATTCTTGAATGAAAATGATACTTTCGTGCTTTCAAGGCGTTTGGATTTTGGGTTTTGCATATTCCGCGTCAAGCGTTTAAACTAGGGTTTGGCCTGTTGTTTTTATGAATGTTGATTGCCTAGTCAGTGTATCCCTGGGTCATTGATGATTTTGGTGGTGCCAATTATTCTCATGTTACATTTCAAGCTCAACCTTGTATGCATGATTGTTTATGTTTTGATTGATCTTAGGGTTTTCGAGCTTGTTCAATTGTTGGCCCTAAGTGAATTTGTGAGCATGTTTTCAATTTCATCTAGGCGAAGCTCACTCATGTCTACTTTGAACAATCCATTTCTAGGCTTAGTATAATAGACAATCAGAATCTAAGCTAGCTCCCCTACGTTAATGGCGAATTCTAGGGTTTTAGCTTAGGAAATCACTGATCAAGTTTAGGGCATCACTATTTATCACCATTCCTCACCAATCGACTTCTTAAGGAGTTGATAATTTCAAGAAAAATAATAAAATACTAAAAATAAATAAAATCCGAGCCAAAAAAACCTTAAATTTATGATTGTTCGATTATTCAGGGCGAAATCGAGAGAAATAACAGTTTTCAGGATTTCGTGATCTTCGCAGAATTCCCGAACCTTCGAAATTTCCCAATTTTCCTTTGTCTTCTCATTTTCTCGGATGTGTACAAAAATCTTGGAACTTCACATATCTCGCGGATTTCCCTCCTAGGTGGATTTTCCGAAAACGTCTCACAACATGAAGGATTTGAAGGATAAGTAGATTTAATGTTTGTATTCGACATCTCGCATTGGATATGAGTAATTTCCAAGATGATGTCTACTTTCCTTTCATTTTGAGGTGATTAATTCTTGTTATTCATGCTTAATTGTTAAAATCCACTTAGAAGGGAATTTCCCAAATTCCTCCCTGGCTTGATTTCCCCAAATGGCTCAAAATCCCCAATTTCTCAGTTATCATGCTTTATGATGAATTTAAGGGATTTCAATCATAGCTTTGGGTTTATTGATTATAATTATTGTCTATGGTTGGCTAACCTCGATGTCGATATTATAAAGGGTGAATTTATTGTGGTTTCTTGTTGGATGCAGGTTGAATTAAGTAGAGTAATGGCTAGCAAGACAGTGGGCAAGTACAAAAATTTAAGTGTTGAAGGATCCTCCATCTCTGAAGCGGAAAGAATAAAACTTGACATAAAGAGTAGGGTTCCTGAGTCTAAGCTTTCCTCAATTTAGGTTGAAGTAGACGATACCAATGTAGGCAGATGGGATTATGAGGAATTCAAGAAGAGGATGGCACAACGGGACCCCCCATTATTGGCTAGGAGGTTAGTGGAATAAGGATTGGCTCATGTGGTTGGTTTTCCTCCTATGGTTCAGTGCTATTAGTTGGTTCTAGAATGTGCCAGACACTATGAAAGGAGCACACAGAGGGTGATTGACCCTCAAGGCAGGGTATTGGCTAACTTCTCTCCTATATTTGTGGCACAAACTTTTGATATGCTTGAAAAATTTTATGTGGTGGCTCTAGACTTGAGCATTGCCAAGAACTATTTTTAGGATGATACAAACAAGGCTCTACAAATGGTTAATTCTTGGTTTGAGAAACCTAAGCCTCACATCTCGAAGTTGCTAAAACATTTATATAGGGGAAAAATCAAGCCAAAGTACTATGATGGTATCATGCTCCGTAGCAGGGTAATAGGTTTGAAGAGTGTTGTAGCTTTTGAGAATTAGATGTTCCTCATTATAGTAAGGATGGAGCAGAATATAGACTATCACTGGGTAGGCATCACCAGCACCATCATACATGATCAACTATGCAATGTGCAATAGACAAAGAGTTTCACTATGACCTCCTACTTAGTTTATGCACTTGCAAGGTTCCACCCATACAAAGGATTGGATACCAGAGGCACCTTTGGCCAGGATGTTATCTATGAGGTCTATCCATAGCTACACCTAGGCAGCTCAATCTATAGGAGGGTGAATGATGCATTCACCATGTACATCACTAGGTTGCTTCAAGGTGAAAAACATACTAGAATATCAGACAATGCTAAGGAGTTGATCAAGAGATATGGAGCTTGGTTTATACAGTTCCCCACCTTTTCCTACATAAGGATATATGGTTGTCAGAGAGCCCCTTACAGACTTCCTAGGTATCCTACAGACCCCCTCATACTCTTGGAAGTCACAAGGAAAATATGTGACTTTGATGCCATTATAAAGAAAGAGAAGCACAAAACAAGGTTTGGCAATGACTTTCCCCTCAAGATAGGTAGCAACGTGGCTTGCCCCTCCATACGCATAACACATTCTTTGTAAGAGGAGATGAGCACTCTTAGATTTTTTTTCCATTCCAAAAGGTCCAGATTTGATAGAACTGGTGAAGCTCAAAAGAAGGCCAGTAGGGAATACAACCACAAGGATGACATAGAAGACTACTGGGCCAACTGCAAAGATGAATTTGAGGTCAAAAAGAAGAAATTTCTTAGGTGGCCAGTAGATTTTATTAGATTATACAATGTCAAATTCATCCCAGACTAGATAGATGATAGATGGGATGTGACTCAAGGCCATGATTACGAAGTTGTAAAGGATAAATCAGTTGGAGAAATAGACTGGCTAGAGGAGGAAAAGATAGAGTTGGAACAAGCTATGGCTTAAGCACAAGATTTGGGAATTGGAGGGTGAAGGTGTGCAATGCACCTATGACCTAATGGGAGACTTGGAATCTCATTCCACTTTTGAGGAATCAATTGATCAAGACCCTAAAGGTAAAGCTAAAGTCGGTTCTCCTTTCAAAATCAAGATCAAAGGTGCTCCAGTAGAAGCCGAGAAGGAAAAGAAAAGGAAGCCTAGTGCCAAAAGGAGAAATTTTGCTTCTAAGGGGAGGAAATTTGCTCAAGGGGAGGAGCCTAAGGACAAGGAAGATGAGGGTAGTTTTCCGATACCTAAGAAAAGGAGAATAATAAGATTCTCCCAAAAGAAGAAGGAATCTTCCAAGGAAGAGGAAGAAACTTTCCCACTGGTGGTGAATGTGTAAAGTTCAAGGGAGAAAACACAGGTATACACAAGAAGATCAAGAACTCCCTCTCCCAAGGATAGTGTGCTTAGGAAGGATGTCCCTTTAGCTGCCCCTGCTACAAAACAACATGATGATTCCCCTCCTCATGAAGTTCATAATGCGCCAATTGAATCTAAGGATGCAAAGGATCATCAAGAACTAGGAGAGGAATAATTCCAATAGGGTGAACTTTCTAGTGCAGAGGTAGAGGTGGAAAGAATAATGAAGTCCCCTTTGGTGATATATGAGGACTCACCCATTGACCAGGAGGAAGATAGACCTCCAGAGGAAGAGGAAGTGCTCACCTAGACTCCTTCACCAAAACATGTGGAAAAGGAAGATTATGAAAAGAGTGAGCATATAGCGGATGACAAGGAGGATAGGACTGTAGATACCACTCAAGGAAAAATTTGAATGAGGATCTCTCTAGGGGTCAGTAGGGTGAAGTTGGGCAAGATATTTCAAAATCAAGATCCTCTTTGCCTGCCTGGTTAGATAGAGAATTGAGGAGTAAGCAAGTTGTAGTGGATGACACTTTCCCAAATTGGGATGACTTAATAGCCAAAATTGGAAAAGGTAAAACAAAGAAGAAAGCCAGGGTTATTTCACATATTGAAAGAGATGGGGAAAATAATAGAGTGGTTCACATTGCTACTCCTGCTCCTGATAAGAATAGGGATGATGTGACTGGTCATGATTATAATGTGCAAACCATCAACTTTTTGTAGCTAGTTAACTGTTAGTTGCTTTGCAAAGTTAGCCTGGACCTTATATTCATTGTGCTTAGTTAAATTGTGGATATTAGTTCATTTCAATTGCAATGGAGTTGTTGTGAGTGAATGTTCATGATCTGAAAATATTTAATGCCTTAGAAGATTGCACTATTTCTGTAAGATTGCAGATTCATTCTAGTTAAACAAAAATTAGTTTTGGGGATTGGTCTATTTCAAGTGTTTTCCATTTGCATTGTTAATCTTAGGATTAGTTTTAATCTTAGAAATCTCTATGAAACCCTTATCTCTTTTGCTATTTCTTTTGTCATCTGTGTTATATTTAGGATTTGAAGTATCACTATATTGCTAGATCTAATAAGCTATGAGATTTGGTATTTGCTTGTAGTAAGGTCCCTTTGTGATTGCCAGCTTTTTCACATTTATCACTAAGTTGATTATGCATTGTCAAAACTTGACATTAGAGACCTTGGGGTTATATCTTGAGGCTTGCTGATAGATATTTACCTTTCAAGAGAGATAGGATTTCCATATTCTGTCTAAGTTGTTGTTGTGCAGAAAACACCATCAACAAGTTGGTCCTAAAATAGAAAATGAAAAGTAGAATTGGAAAGCCTAAGCTACTACAATGAGCATTAAAAAATGCCTTTAGTTTTCCAAGTCAATCTTCTTCCTCTTCCAACAATGATGACACTGGGTAACAAACGTGATGCTCTAAAAACTAACAAAGGTGATGCTAGATGCAAAGGTAGCACTCTAGTGAAATGCAAAGGTGACACTTTGCAGTAGATAGAGAGCACAAATGTGATGCTATAGAACAAAGGTGACGTAGAAGCAGAAGTGACAGTCTGTCAGAAAGCATAAATTAAGCAGAAAATATGAGCAAATAGAAGCGGCGCTATTGCAAAGGTGACACGACAGGAACATTCAAAGGCAATGTGATGTGATAGAAATGAATTGGGAAAAAAGGAAACACTCTATGTGCAAGAAAAGGAAATACTATATGCAAAGGTGGCGTTGTATGGAGAAAAGGCGGTGTCACCCTCCTATAGCTGAAAAAAATGATATTTTCAAGCCAAATACTCAAAATAAAAAGGTTAGCTCTCCTTCTAGCACCAAAATGTGACTGTCTAATCTACAATTAACTAACAAAAGACAACAAACAAGTGTTAATTAAGTTAGAAAACACAAACACAACTCTCCCTATGAGATTCTGAGTGAAATCAAGATGGAAACATGAAAATGAGAGCATAAACAAACTAAATGATAACATGTAATCAATTACAACCACTAAACCTCCATCCCATAGGGGGATTGGTGCTCCTTTGATGTGGAAAGAATCCCTTTCCCATTCCATTTGATAAGCTCCAATGATGTAGTTGATTCCAAGTACCTAAGATAATGAAACAAGTTCAAAATATGATGAAAATGGTGAATGCTATGAGTGAAAATGCCTATAGTAAGAATGTTTCAAGTTATGGATCCATATTGTGTAGAGGAAGCATCTACTTATAGGACTCAAGGGTTGAAGAATGAGAGAAATTGGTGAATGTAGGATAAAAGGGGAGCCAATAGGAATGTGACACTTATCAAAATTCTATTGGGTGAGGGTGGAGCATATTTTGGGGAATGTGTAGAGTAAAGGGGATGGAAGAGGAAAAAATGAAATTGGTTGAGGATTTGAAAGGTTGTAAGAACAAGTAAATGAATGTGGTTGAAGATGTAAGAGAATTTTGTTGAGAGTGTAAGAGGATTAAATGGATGTAATAGGTATTTATGAATGTGTAAGAGGTTATTTAAAACCTTTGGAGGGAAATTGAATGAGGAGGTAGTTGGGAGGAATATTCTCAGGAATATTCCATTTTGAGGATAAATAGGGTAATTAGATAATTAAAAGAAATGAATTTCATGTGCAACCTGGTTATTTTTCCATGGGTTCATTTTGTTGAAAGGTGCAAGAGAAATAAGAGGGGGGGTGAATCAATTGTCACCAACACAAACTCAAATCTTCAAACACTTATCAATTTCTTATCCATTTAATTATGTTATTAAGTATGAACATGAAATACAAATAACAGAAAATAATATCAACACAACAAACACTAGATTTACTTGAAAAAACCTATGAGGGAAAAACCACAGTGAGGATTAACTCACAATATAAAGTAATAGAAAAAATCGAATATGAGAGGCTCACTGCCAAGGGATCACTACCTAGATACAAAGGCTCACTGCCTACAGAAAGAACTCACTATCCAACAAGGAGGCTCACTACCTATAGATCCAAAAGATAACAGAAAGGATCCACCACAACAGGTTACACACATCTATGACCTTGATCAAAAGAGTTGTAGACATCGTCAGCTCACTACTTTCAGGAATCTAACACATTAAAGTACTGCTGCCTAAATTTAATTTGGCACGCTCTTCTCTTCAAACTCATGGAATACTTGATTTATCCATTCACAACATCTTGAATTGTATTTATACCCTCTTCAACCTTAGAAACTTTCTCCAAGGTCAACTACACACACTTCATTTCATAAATTCAAATTATGTCTGCAACTCAACTTTCCCGTGGTGGAAAGGAATGGGATGGACCAAACCAACACTTAACCAAGACCTAAAACAATGTCTTGGATCAATCACACACTACCTCAATTAATTATTAATCCTTTGTATGAAGTGTAAACACCAGGTCGGCCAAACCTAATGAAAACACAAATGAACTTTGAAGTACATGCTTTCCAACAAGAGAATACTATGTGGACCATGAAACATGCTTCACCACACACCAAAAAAAATCTTGGAAACCTTCAGATTCATTTGCATCAATTGCAATAAACTTCATACTCAGAACACTCTTTACCAATCTATCCAGACTGCATAGACACGCACAAGAACTCTGGAACTTTCCTTCCAAAGCACCAAACCATGAACACTTTTCCAAAACACATACACCACCTTAACAAACCTTCTACCAAATCCACAAGACCTAAAGCAAACCAGCAAAGGAATGTGGAGAAAAAAATTCTCTCAGTCTACAGAAAAACAACTCTACCAGACCAATTCACACACCGGTGAACACACATTTCACTCTTCAACAAACCAAAAGCTAAAAACTAGGAGATATCACCAACAGATTCCCATAAACAACACTTTAGATCCGTACAAACATAGGATAACCATAGAAGAAATGCAGATCACAAACTAGAGCACATTCTGAACATACACAACTTTGACTTCTCTAATTATTAATTTTCTCAAAAGTACTTGGTAACCCATCATATCAGCATATCTGCAACATCATAAAGATAGCTCCATGTTCTCACATCTCAACAACATCTCAACTATACATGCACAACCTACAACATCATGTACTATGTTGACATCAATGACAACACCACCAAGCTTACTCATAGTTGCAACAATCTCCCCCTTTTTCATTGATGGAAGCACATGATGTGAAAAACCATCAAAGACAGCATCCATTATATTCCAACACTCTCAATATTCTTGAAAAAGACCTTCTCTTCCTCTTTTAATTTTTTTCACATGACTCTCTCTCCCAATTTGACATCAATTGCAAAGAACTATATGTAGCTCTAATTATTCCCCCTTAGGAGTACACCCATTTCAAATTGAAACAATGAAACTTTCTACTCCCCCTATGGAGTAGACCCAATCATCAGTCCAGACAAATGAAGAATCTGTAGATTCACTAAACTAATTTACCTCCATGTGCACCTAGTTTGAATGAGGGCCATTGACCCCTAGCTTCTCCCTGAGATACTCAAAACTATCCTTTGAAAGGGCCTTAGTAAAGATATCTAGAATTTGATCTTTTGTAGGCATATACTCCAACTTGACTTCATTCTCCAACACCTTTTCTCTCAAGAAATGATATCTGATAGATATGTTTTTTGTTCTTGAATGCATTACTAGATTCTTTGAAATGCTTATAGCACCTGTATTGTCATAGAAGACAGGCATAGTCTCATCACATATCACCCCTATATCCTTCAAAGTTTGCTTCATCCATAACACCTGTGTGTAGCAAGATGTTGATACAATATACTCAACTTCAACAATGGATAAAGAAACTGAATCATATTTCTTGCTAACCAATGAAACCAATCTTCCACCAAGAAAAAATGCACCTCCACTTACAATACTCTTCTGGTCATCCACACAACCAGCCCAATTTGTATCATTGAAATCACTCAAGGTAGAGTCAGTATCCTTAGGATATCACAAGCCATAATCTAAAGCACCTTTAAGATATTTGAATATCCTCTTCGCAACAATAACATGTGCTTCTTTCAATTCTACTTGAAATTTGGAAACTAAATTTACTGCATGCATGATATTTGGTCTAGTAGCAATAAGATACAATAATCCACCAATCATAGATCAGTACTTGCTTTGATCAACTTTAGCAGATTCATCATTTTTACTCAGCTTACATTCTATCACCATAGGATTACTAACTGTTTTGGAGTCCCCCATTCCAAACTTCTTCAACAACTCTTTGACATATTTCGATTGTGAAATGAATATCCCTTTATGAGTTTGATTCACTTGAAGCCCAAGGAAGAAATTCAACTCACTATTCATGGACATTTCAAATTCTTTTTGCATATTCTCTACAAACCTCTTACACATACCTTCATTTCCTCTAAAGATGATATCATCAACATACACTACCACTATCAACATTTTGTTTCCCTCCACCTTGAAGTCGAGATTGTTTTCTATAGATCCTTTTCAGAAATTTTGTCATGCTAGATATCTATCCAATCTCACAGACCATGCTCTAGGAACTTGTTTCAGTCCATACGATGCCTTTTTCAGCTTGCAAACCATATCTAGTTTATCTGATAATTGAAAACCTTTTAGTTGTTCCATGTGCACTTTTTCTTCCAATTCACCATTTAGGAATGCAGACTTGACATCCATCTGGTATACCTTGAAATCCTTGTGGGAAGAGGATGCCAAAAACATCTAAATGGAATCCATTCTTGCCACTAGGGAAAATGTCTCCTCAAATTCAATTCCTTCAAATTGTGAATAACCCTTGCATACAAGTCTTGCTTTGTTTCTCACAACTTCACCATTCTCATTCAACTTATTCTTGAACACCCACTTTGAACCAATTACATTTTTGTTCATAGGTCTAGGAACCAGTTCCCATGTCCGGTTCTTCTCTATTTGCTACAATTCCCCTTTCATTGCTCTTACCCAATTCTCATCTTTGCGTGCTTCATTTACAGACTTAGGTTCTATTTTAGAAATTAAACACAAATTTACTTCAGCTTCTACCACTTTACTTCTTGTCTTCACACTTTCACTCTTATCTTCAATTATATGTTCTTCAAGATGATTTCTCTATAGGACCAATAAGGAGCATGAAATACTTGTCACCATTTAGACTTCCTATTTTGGTAGGACCACAGAGGTTTGTATGAATTAATTCCAGTATTCTAGTAGTTGATTTCTCTTTTCCTTTAAAATTGCATCTTATTTGTTTCCCCAACTAACAACTTCTACAAACAGTATTAGTAGGCTTTGTGATTTTAGGCGGATCTCAGAAAACTTCTCTTGAACTAATCTTGACCAGATTATCAAATTTTACATGTCTCATCCTTCAGTGCCATATCCAACTTTCATTAACTTGAGATAGAAGGCACTGACCATCAATACCCTTAAGCTAATAGATTTTTCCATATGTTCTCCTTCCTACAACAACCATAGTTCCAAAACCTTTTTTGATTTCATAGGTATTATCCTAAAACAAAAGCTTGAAACCTTTGCTACACATTTTCCCAACACTCAAAATATTATGCCTTAAGCCCTTAACATAATAGATGTCATCTGTGTTGTGTATTCCATCAAACTTAATTATTCCTTTCCCAATGATCTTAGCTCCAGAATCATCTCCAAACATGACTAATCCACCATCATACTTTTCAATTTTAGTGAACTTACTTTTATCTCTAGTCATGTGATTAGATCCACCACTGTCAATCACCCAATAGTCTTCATCCTATCTAGCATGAAAAGCGGTAACTAGAGTACCTTCCATCTCATCCTTCTTGCTCTCTGGACCACTTTCCCTTGCACATATTCCAGAGTTAGCAGACACAAATTTATTCTCTAAGGCTAGAAACAATCATTCACTATCACCAACCTCAAAATCAGATTCAACATCAGAGATTCTAGCATCTTCTTTAACATAATACAACTTCTTGTACTTCTTATCCATCTTATCTTTATAATCCATGTTCTTCTTATGTGCAGCTCTATTTGGACATTTTGAAGCATAATGACCAATATTTCCACAACTAAAACATTTAAAAGGTAACATAACTTTGTACTTACCAGTACCTTCCTTCAACTTCCTTGTAAAGTTTTCTTCTAACTCATCTGAATCATCACTATCTAGATCATCTTCTATCTTTGTAGCTTTAAAGGTTGATTATGTCTTCTCCTTTTCCTTTGCAAACTTCCTCATCTCAAATTTAGTCAAGGTGCCAAATAGTTGTTCTTTAGTAAAATTCTTAGGATCATATACTTCTTCAATGACCGAGACCTTATCACTATAACTTTCCGGTAAGGTCATTAGAATCCTCTCTATTATATCTTCATCTACCAGAGTACCCCCTTGATTCCTAACTTCATTTGTTACAAGATCAACCCTCTGGAAATAGCTTGCAATATCTTCACCTTCATCCATTTTCAGATTCTCATACCTGCACTTGGTTGTTATTTTTCTTGACAATTTTACTCTACCATTTCCTTCATAAATATCTTCCAACTTTTTCCAAACTTCATAAGTAGTGCCCAAAGAAATAACTTTTGTTCGCTCAGCCTTAGATAAAGCACTATAGATCACATACCTTGCTTTTTCATTCTCTTCATAAGCAGAAACCTCATCTACAATAGTAGGACCACTTACTGGTGCAACATACTTCATCTCAATAACCTTCCAGGTCTTGTAACCAAGAGAGATTATGTAACCTCTCATCTGCACTTCCCATTCACTATAGTCAGATCCATCAAACATAGGGATTTCCAATTTATGCACCATCGGATCTATCTCAAGTGGTTAAGCTCGCTTCTAACGAACCAAAATATTTGATACTAATTGTTCAAAGGTGCAAGACAACTGAGAGGGGGGCTGAATCAGTTGTCACCAAACACAAATTCAAATCTTCAAACACTTATCAATTTCTTATCCACTTAATTCTATTATTAAGTATGAACATGAAATGAAAATATCAGAAAGCAATATCAACATAGGAAAAACTAGATTTATGTGGAAAATCCAATGAGGGAAAAACCATGGTGAGGATTAACTCACAATATAAAGTAACAACAAAAATTGAATACAAGAGGCTCACTACCTAGATACAAAGGCTCGCTGCCTACAGAAAGGACTCACTGTCCAAAAAGAGGCTCACTTCCTACAAATACAAAAGATAACAGAAAGGATCCACCACAATAGGTTACACACATCCCACAACCTTGATCAAAAGAATTGTAGACACTGTCAGCTCTCTACTTTCAAGAATCTAACACATTAAAATACTGCTACCTCAACTTAATTTCACACACTCTCCTCTTCAAACTCATGGCATACTTGATTTATTCATTCACAACATATCAACTTGTATTTATACCCTCTTCAACCTTAGAAACTTTCTCCAAGGTCGGCTACACACGCTTCATTTCATAAATTCAAATTAGGTCGGCAACTCAACATTCCCACGGTGGAAAGGAATGGGATTGGACCAAACCAACACTTAACCAAGACTCAAAAAAATTTCTTGAATCAATCACATGCTACCTAAAGTAATTCTTAATCCTTCATATGAAGAGTAAACACCAAGTTGGCCAAACCTAATGAAAACACAAATGAACTTTGAAGTACACACTTCCCAAGAAGAGAATAATATGTGGATCATGCAACATGCTTCACCACACACCAAAAGAAATCTTGGAAAACTTAAGATTCATCCGCATCAGTTGCAACAAAATTGATACTCATAACACTCTTTAACAATCTATCCAGACTACACAGACACACACAGGAACTCCGGAACTCGCCTTCCAGAGCACCAAACCATGGACACTTTTTCTAGAACACAGACACCACCTTAAAAAACCTTCTACCAAAACCACAATACCTAAAGCAAACCAATAGAGGACTACGGAGGAGAAACCTTTCTCTCAGTCCATAGACAAAAAACTCTGCCAAACCAGTTCACACAATAGTGAACACAACTTTCACTCTTCAACAAACTAAAAGCTATAAACTAGGAGATATCAACAAAAAATTCCCATAAACAACACTTCAGATCTGCACAAGTATAGGATCAACATAGAATAAATGCAAAGCACAAACCGAAGTCTGAACATACAAAAATTTTACTTCTCTATTTATTAATTTTCTCAAAAGCACTTGGTAACCCATCATATCAGCATATCTACAACATCATAAAGATAGCTCCATGTACTCACAACATATCAACATCTCAACTATACATGCACAACCTACAACATCTTGTGCTTTGTTGACATCAATGACAACATTAATGACAACACCACCAAGCTTACTCCTACTTGTAATAGATTTAACTCTTGAGGAGTTAAAAGCTAGAGGATTTGTTAATGATGATTAGAAAGTGGCTTAGGGTTAATTAATTTCAGAATTAATTAACTTGGATGGGTTAGGGGATTGTGACATTTGATTTGATTTAATTTATTTAATGAAATGAGAGGAATTTAGGGGGACTTATTTAAATGGTTTGATTTAATTAAATATGATGAACATTAGTAAGAAGAAAGGTGAATTAATAAAGTTAATTATTTGATTAATAGAAGAAATTTATGGATTTAACTAAATAATGTTGGTTATTTAATTAATTGATTAGTTTGAAGTGATTTAGGAGGAAATGGCGTTAATTTATTAGAATCAGATGCATAATATCAATCGGGTTTATTTAAGTGTCTACAATAACAATATCCATGTGGTAACAATAGTTGGTAAGAATACTAAGTGCAACATTACTATATGAAGAGGGAATATTACCATCCAAGGAGCCTCGCTTCAATCAAAAGTGTCCATCAAACCTTCAAATGACTATAATCTTATTGATCAACTAAAGAAAACTCTAGCCCAAATCTCTATCCTTGAGCTTCTTAAGCTATCCCCCACACATAAAAATATTTTGGAAAAAGTTCTCCTTGAATCTTCCATACCTAATCATATAAAAATAGATTAGTTTCAGGCTACGAGGGGCACATTCTCTACACATCACCTTTTCTTTTTTGAAAGAGACCTTCCCCTAAAATCATTCCATAACCAAGCTTTATATCTTGAAGTTTTTATCCACAAGAATAAAATCAAAAGAGTCATGATAGATGGTGGTGCAGGCTTAAACATATGTACCTTGAAACTGGTAAAATGACTCTGATATTAT
Organism: Sequoia sempervirens; assembly: GCA_007258455.2. Classification (NCBI taxonomy): domain Eukaryota; kingdom Viridiplantae; phylum Streptophyta; class Pinopsida; order Cupressales; family Cupressaceae; genus Sequoia; species Sequoia sempervirens. The sequence continues at coordinate 7,320,580 of VDFB02179234.1, forward strand.
GATGATGTTATTGAGAAAAATAAAAGTGTCACTATAAGAGCTTATGATGATAACAAGATAATTTTTGAAGGTACCATTAGACTTCCTATTTAGGTGCGACCGACTATAGAAAAAATGACTTGTCAAGTACTAGATCTTGAACTACCCTACAACCTCCTCTTGGGATGCCCTTGGATCCATGCTATGCAAGCTATCACTTCTACGTTCCATCAATTCCTAAAATCTCCATATAATGATAAGGAAGTTACAATCTATGTGTTGCAAGTATGAAAGTGTTGTCATTGATGTCAACTGGTTAACTAGTTCTCAACTCGTTGTTGGTTTCATTAATGTCATGGATAATGGTTATTGGTTGCATATGTCAAGGATATTAAAAAAATTGTAATGAAGAAAGGTTGTAGGTGTTTAGAGTTTGCTTCAGGTTTTTCTCTGGGATTTTCTCATATGTTTATATGGCTTAGATATGTTGATCATGGCTGTTGGAAGTTGCTATATCTAGATTTTTGGTTTTTGGATCATTATACAGTGCGAGTTATGTTCACTAGTTGTGAGCTATGTTTTTCAGTGTATTTGGTTGAGGTATGAGAGAAATATAGTTGCTCTATATTTCTTCTTGTTTGAGTCTTGCGACTTGTGGTTCTGGAGATAGTCTAATGTGATTGTGTTCAAGATAATTTTTTTATCTAGAAGGATTGGATCGTACTAAGGTTGTGTGTGCTTAATTGTTCTATGTGTTTTACAATGGTTTTGTCGACCTTGTGTTAAACACTACTTGTGAAGTTCATGAAGCATGTTGAATTGTGTGGTTGGGTCACCCTCATTCTAATTCCACCCTAGAATGTTTTAGTGCTGGCCTAATTTGAATTTGTAAATGCAAATGGTGTATGGTCGAATTTGGATATGTTTCAAAGTTGAATATGGTATAAATATAGGATGAGATATTGGTGAAATATGTAGAAAGAAATAGAGCAAGATAGATTTGAAATAGATGTGAAATAGAGTGTGTAGTTGAGAATATCAGTGAAAAATCTAATTGTTGAGATTCTAGATGCAATGAGTTGAAGGCGTACTCTATCATTCATGCATGTTTGCAAGTGTTTGAGTGAGTTGTGGTGGAAATATTTGTTGCATTGAGATTGTCTTCTATTTGTAACAAATATATTATATCTTCTCTGTATCTATGTGGCAGCGAGCCCTCCAAGTGGTTAACCCTTGTTGGATAGTGAGTCCTGATTCAAACAGTAAGTCCTCTTTTGGCGGTGAGCCTTCTTTGGCAGTGAGCTTTTGTAACCGATTTTGATATTCTTTATATTGTGAGCTAATCCTCACCTAGTTTTTCCCTTATCGGATTTTCCACATAAATTTGGTGTTATTATGTGTGTGTGTAATGTTCTTTTTTTTTTTGGAACTTAATGATTAATCATATTAGCAGAGTAAAATATTTGTGATTGATCTGATTACTAGTGGAAGTTTTAAAGGCTTAATTTGTTACAACTGATTCACCCCCATCTCAGTTGTCTTGTTCAACAATTGGTATCAGAGCTTGGTTCCTTGGAGAGGAGCTTAACCGCTGAAGGAAGTTCTAGGATGGCAAGCAAGATCACTTTTGAGTATCCTAGGTTTGATGGAACTAACAATGCTATCTAGAAAATACAGATGGAAGGATATATAGAATATTGTGGATATGATGTTGAAAATGCTTATAAGACTACTTATATTCCTTCTGCTAATGGTCTGAGTACATATGATGAAATCAAGGTGCATGAAGAAAATAATAAGGCGAAGTTTATTCTAAAGAATAGTCTTTCAAATTTTGAGTTGATTAAAGTTCAGAATTTGTAGACTACTAAAGAAGTCTAGGATGCTTTAGAAAAGATGCACGAAGGAGATGAAAAGGTGAAAGAAGCAAAGTTGCAGAATTTGGAGGCACAGTTTGAGGTTCTGCATATGTCTAAAGATGAGAACATTAAATCCTATGTATAGGGAGTGGATGAGCTGGTAGGTGGAATGTGAGGACTTGGTGCTATAGTAGATGAATCTAGGATTGTGAAGAAGATTCTTAGAACTCTCCATGATGCATATAGTGAAAAGGTATATGTTATTGAAGAATACGTGGATTACAAGACTTATACTAAAGATCAGTTCTTTGAAACTCTAACATCTTATGAGATGAGAAAACCAAATTTGAGACATGGATCCAAATTAGAAACTACTTTCAAGGCTACAAGAGTAGAAGATCTAGATGAAGAAAACCTCGATGAAGTAGAAGCTAACTTTGTGAGCAGGATGAAGAAAGGCTCCAGTAATTATGAAGGTAAGTTACCCTTTAAATTCTTTATTTGTGGAGGAGTAGGTCATTATGCTTTGAGATGTCCGGAAAGAGCTAAGAAGAATAGGCAAATATTTAGGAAAGAAATCAAAGGTAAGAAGATCAACAGAGCATATTATGTGAATGAGGATGCTAGTATTTCTGATGAAGAATCTAATTATGGATATTTTGATGACAATGAACACTTGTTCTTGGCTATAAAAGATGAACCTACTTCTGCTAATACTGAAAGACAAGTGAAGGAAAATGCTTCAGAAAAGAGTGAAGGTACGGTGATTTATGATATTTATGCTATATAAGAAAATAACTATTGGGTTGTTGACAATGGTTTTTCACATCACATGACCAGTGATAAGAGTAAGTTTGTTAAAGGGTGTTGCCACAATAGTGTGTCTCACTTTTGGGACATGTTGATTTTTCCCTGTAATCACTATTTTTAGAAAAAGTAATGATTTGACTCTTAAGAGGCTCCATCTAAAGGGTTTTAATTGAAGAGGGATAGATAAGATCCCCCTAGATCAATTCCCCTTGGATAGAACCCCTCTAGTATTAAATCATACCCACAATGGAGTCTCCTTCACACCTATCAAAATGCTGGAAAAAATCCACTTTTTCTTTACCTTTTGAAGGATTACATAATGTCATTTAAAATTTATATTTTTCAAGATTGTAGGCCATTAAATGAGCTTTCCAAAAAGTATATATTTGATATATTTTCATTTTATCATGTATTTAATTTTCACTTTTTACTAAACATAGGTTTTGCTTTGAACATCAAGCTCTTTGTTGTGAAAAGTTGGAAAAATAATAAACCATTTTTTAAAAAGTTAAAAAAATACCCTTTCCCTAGGTATTAATGTCCTTGTTTCACCCAAAAAATAAAAACTATATTTTGATATATATATATATATATAATTAGGTTGTACGACACACATGTATGTCCAAATTATAGTTAGAGTAACTTAAAAAATATATTTTTTAAAAAATATGCAACAAAAAATTATGAAAAAATATCCTTTCCCTACATATTGATGTTGAGAATCTATATTTAAAAAATTATAATTTAATCCTTTATAGAAAAAAAAGTTATGTTGTACAACACAAACGTTACTTTTTGAATATGTTGATTTCTATTTAAAACTAGTTATTAAAGGAGATGTTGAAAGATTCATGATTTATTTCAAACAATTTAAAAATATATATATTTAGAATCTATACACAAATTTCCACAAATCACTAGTTCACATCATCTTCAAATTCTTAATGGTTTAACTGCTATAGGTCTCAGAAGATGAAGATTTAGTTAAAAATATTGATGTAAATGTCCATCTTGGGAAAAAAGTGAGACACGGTATTGTGATTTCACCCTAAACTTGAAAAATATGATGGAGGCTTATTTATGTTTGGAAATGTACTGGTGTTAAAATTTGTGGGATAGATTTAGTAAGTTTTTATGGAAAGAATAATACTGATGATCTCTACTATCTTAAGGTTTTAAGGAATAATCCCTTGAGTTTTGGATAGATGTGTAGTAAAGGATATAATCTTGTATTTGATAATGAGAGATGAGAAATCAGGAAATGATCCAGAATAGTGATTGTTGTAGGAAAGAAGTATGAAGGAAACAGATATCAACTTAAGTGTGCTAATGGACGTTGCTTTATGATTCAGATTAATGAAATTTAGCTATGGCACCGAAGAATGTGTCATATGAATTTTGATAACCTGGTGAGGATCAATGTAGTGCAAATCGTGAGATATTTACCAAGAATTACAAAGCCTATTAATGTTATTTATAGGAATTGTCAATTTAGAAAACAAGTGAGAAACAACTTCATATCAAAGGAACAATTTACTACCGAAGTACTAGATTTAATTCATAAAAATCTCTATGGTCCTATAAGAGTGAGAATTCTACAAGGTGAAAGGTACTTTATGCTTTTGATTGATGATTACTCTAGGTATACATGGGTTACTTTTCTTAGAGAGAAATATGATGTGTTAGATAGACTCAAGGCATTCAAAGCTATGGTAGAGAATGAAGTAAATTTGAGAATAAAATGCTTGAGGTCTAATAGAGGTGGTGAATTCACCTCCCATGAGTTTAATATGTCTTGTGAAGTTCATGGAGTAAAAAGACAGTTATATGCTCCCAGAACTCCTCAGTAGAATGGAGTTATTGAAAGAAAGAATAGAATGATTCAAGAAGTTGCTAGATCAATGATTACTAAAGTTGGTCTAACGGAAGTTTACTAGAGAGAATCTATTCATAGTGTTTTTTATGTGTTCAATAAAGTTCAAGCAAGAGCTAATAGTACTAAGGCCCCCTATGAGCTATGGTGTGTACGAATTCCTACTGTTAAGTATTTCAAGGTATTTGGAAGAAAATGTTATATCAGAAGGGATGAAGAGAATTTAGGGAAGTTTGATGCTAGAAGTGATGAAGGAATATTCCTTGGATATTCTACTAGAAGCAAGGCTTACATATGTTTCAATAAAATACTGAGAAATATCGTAGAAATCACAAATGTAAAGGTCGATGGAGCAATGAAAAATTCAATTGAAGTTGATAGGTATGTTTCTGATGAACCTGGCTGTGTAAGAGTTGAATAAGTTGTGGAAGAACAGGAGAAGCAAAATGAAGAAGAATAAGCTTTGATGGTGTGCCCTAAGACACCTAAATATGTGAAAAGGAATCATTTAGAAGATCAAATCATTGGAGACAAGAGGAAAGGAGTATTAACAACAAGCAAAGTTGTTGGTGGTGGTGAGATAAATCTATGTTTACTTTATAAGATTGAACCAAAGAACATAAGTGAAGCATGTAAAGATGAGCATTGGATGGAAGCTATGAAAGAAGAAATTTTGTATATTGAAAATAATCAAAATTGCGAATTGGTTCCTAGATCGGCAGATGAAAACATAATTGGATCAAAGTGGGTATTCAAAAATAAGTTGAATGAGAATGGAGAAGTAGTTAGAAATAAAGAAAGGCTTCTATGTAAGGGTTACTCACAAGTAGAAGGTATATATTTCTAGAATACTTTTGCTCTGGTCACAAGAATGGAAGCTATCAGATTTTTTTTATCATTTGTTACTCATAAAGATTTCAAGGTCTATTATATGGATAAGTCTGCATTCTTGAATGGTGAGTTAGAGGAAGAGGTCTACATTAAACATCCGGAATGATTTCAATAGTCAGATCAACCAGATATGGTTTGCATATTGAAGAAGGATCTATATGGATTGAAGCAAGCTCCTATAGCTTGGTATGCAAGGTTAGATAGATATTTGATTTAGCAAGGTTTCAACAAATGTATGATATATAGTAATATTTATTTTAAAATTGAAAATGACAAGATCTTGATAGTGGTTGTATATGTTGATGATATTATCTTTGGAGGAAATGAAAAATGTGCAATATGTTTGTTGAAGAGATGCAAAAATAATTTGATATGTCATGTTTGGTGAGATGAATTTCTTTCTTGGGATGCAAATTAATCAAATAGAAAAAGGGATTTTTATTTCACAATCAAAATATGTAAGAGAAATGTTGAAGAAGTTTGGGATGGATGGTTCCAAATTGGTATGCAATCCTATGGTGACTAGTTGCAAATTGAGTAAAGATGATGATTCACCTAAGGTTGATCAAAGAAAATACAAATTTTTGATTGATGGATTGTTGTATTTAACTACTACTAGATCGAATATCATGCATGTAGTTTTCCTTGTGTCTAGATTTCAAGAAGACCCTAAGGAAACACATGTTGTTGCTATTAAGAGAATATTCAGATATTTGAATGGTACTCCAGATTATGGCTTATGGTATCCTATGGATACTAATTTTACATTAAGTGCTTATACAAATGAAAATTGGGCAGGTTGTGTAGATGACAGGAAAAGTACAAGTGGTGGTGCATTCTTTTTGGTTGCAGATTGGTGACTTGGCTAAGAAAAAATCAAGATTCAATTTCTTTATCTATTGTTGAAGCTAAGTATATTGTTGTTGGATCTTACTGTACAAAAGTAGTGTGGATGAAATAGACATTGAAAGATATCATAGTAATGAATGATGATCCCATTTCTATCTTTTGTGATAATACAAGTACAATTATTATTTCAAAGAATCCAGTGATGGACTCATGGACAAAGCATATATCTAGCAAGTGTCACTTTTTGAGAGAGAAGGTTGTGGAAAATGAAGTATAACTTGAGTATGTGTTGACGAAGGATCAAATTGTTGATATGTTTATAAAGTCTCTTCCTAAAGATACTTTTGAGTATCTCCGAGAGAAGTTAGGGGTTATTGCCCCTCCTTTCTTAAGCTAGATGCATATGGAGATGCATCATTCCAGTGGGTCTATGGATCTATATTTTTTTTGGACTGATTTTTTGGTGGCTACCTCTTAGGGGGAGTAGGTAGTGCCATGTGTTTTCATTGAAAGAGTATTTTGTTCTTAATGTCAAAGGGGAAATCAGTGTAAAATATATTTTTCCTTTGCCATTTATGTCAAAGGGGACAGAAAGATGTGATAAGGAAGGAAAATGTGAAAAAATTTATCTGAAAGGGAGTATCTACTAAGGGAGAGAAAGCAAAATCATGAGGAAGTGTGTTCTGAATTGTTTTGTTGTCTTTGATGGTTTTTCACATCATGTGTTTCCATCAATGAAAAAGGGGGAGATTGTTGCAAGTATGAAAGTGTTTTCATTGATGTCAACTAGTTAACTGGTTCTCAACTAGTTGTTGTTGTCATTAATGTCATGGATAATAGTTATTAGTTGCATATGTTGAGGATATGAGAAAATTGTAATGAAGAAAGGTTGCAAGTGTTTAGAGTTTGCTCTGAGTTTTGCTTTAGGGTTTTCTCCTATGTTTGCATGGTTCAGATATGTTGATCATGGTTGTTGGAAGTTTCTATATCCAGATTTTGGGTTTTTGGATCATTGTACAGCGTGAGTTATGTTCACCAATTGTGAACTATATTTTTCAGTGTATCTAGCTGAGGTCCAAGAGAAATGTAGTTGCTCTAGATTTCTTCTTGTTTGATTCTTATGACTTGTGGTTCTAGAGATAGTCTGATATGATCATGTTCAAGATAATTTTGTTATTTGGAAGGATTGGATCATACTAAGGTTGTGTGTGCTTAATTATTCTGCGTTTTACACTAGTTTGGTTGACCTTGTGTTAAAAACTACTTGCAAAGTTGATGAAGCATGTTGAAGTGTGTGGTTGGTTCACCCTCATTCTAATTCCACCCTAGAATGTTTTGGTGTGACCTAATTTGAACTTGTAAATGCAAATGGTGTATGGTCAACTATGGATATGTTTCAAAGTTGAAGATGGTATAAATACAAGTTGAGATATTAGTGAAATATGTACAAATAAATAGAGCAAGATAGATGTGAAATAGATGAAAAATAGAGTGTGTGGTTGAGCAAATCAGTGAAAAATCTAATTGTTGAATTTTTGGATGCAGTGAACTGAAGCTATACTCTATCATTCATGCATTTCTGCAAGTGTTTGAGCAATTTGTGGTGGAAATATTTTTTGCATTGAGATTGTCTTCTCTGTAACAAATATCTTCTTTGTATATGTGTGGTAGTGATCCCTTCGGGTGGTTAACCCTTGTTGGACAATGAGTCTTGTTTTGGCAGTAAGCCTTTGTAATCAGTTTTGATATTCTTTATATTGTGAGCTAATCCTCACCATGGTTTTTCCCTTATTGGGGTTTCCACATAAATCATGTGTTATTGTTTGTGTGTGATGTTTTTCAGTTTCTGCTTTTGCACTTAATGATTAATCATATTAGAAGAGTAAAGGATTTGTGATTGATTTGATTTATGATGGAAGTTTTAAAGGCTTAATTTGTTACAACTAATTCATCCACCCTCTCAATTTTCTTGTTCAACAATATGTTGATCCAGAACCTTTTCATTATTTTAACAGCTTGAAAGAAAAATACAAGAAAATATTTCAAATCTCCAGAATGGTATATCTTTCCATTCATTCTCCTACATTAATCCATCATCCCTCACATCATCCTCACTAACTTTGCAAATTTCACACACACACAAAATGGCACCCACCATGGGGCCTTTCCCTATTTATTACTAAAATGCTTGAAAATTTATGTTCACATATTTGAACATGAGCCTTTTGGAGCCTCTTGCACTAGTTTTGGAGCCTCTTGCACCCATTTCGGAGCCTCTTGGAGCCTTTTCCACCTATTCTAGCGCCTTTGGTCTTTGTTTTGGTGTCTTTGGTCTCTGTTTCGGCACCTTTTTCTCATTCTATAGCACCTTTTGCACAATTTTGGGCTGCTCTATCTCTATTATGGAACCTTTTGTCTCTATTTTGGTGCCTTTGGTCTCTATTTTGGCACCTTTTTTTCTCATTCTGTGGTGCCTTTTGCACAATTTTGGGCTGCTCTAACTCTGTTTTGGTGCCTTTTGTCTCTGTTTTGGTGTATTTTGTCTCTATTTTGGGCAGATTTTGTCTCTTTTTGGCACCTTTTGCAGTTTCCAAGGGCTAATACTTTGTCTTGTTGTTTTGCAGGTTTCCCAAAAAAGCTTGTCAAAGACACTCTTATCAAACTACTAACATATTGTAGGGGCTAGAAGTGATTTACTTGTTTCCTTTTGATTAAGATTGGAACATAGCTTAATTAAAAGGTTAACGAACACCATGTTTCCTTTTGGTTAAGTTGGGAAAAAAACTTAATTAAAGGATTAATGAACCCTGTGTCTGTTGTGCTTGATGGATGGTAGGCATATGCTCTCCCCTTAACTAAGTGACCAAAAAGCTAGACCCATTCCCTTTTTGTGTGCAAGTGTGAGTTGAGTATATTGCATGTGTTCCCTCTTTATTCATGTGGAATAAAGATTGATCAAACTATAGGCATACTTGCTTTTTTTATCTTAGAGGGTCTGCATTGTGGGAAAAATTACTCACCCAAGGGAATGACCCAACCGATAACACGCTAAAGCCAAGCGCATTTCTAGCTAGTATATAAGTGTGGATACTAGAACAAAGGCTAGTATCATGAGGTTGGTTCTGATGAGAAGGGAAGCAATGGTCTCTCGTTGCATGGATCAACCCCCACAAATGGAAAGTCCTTACTAAAACCCTTGTTTTAGTTTGGCCAAAACCTTTATCTATTCTTTGGTGCAACAATGGTCATTGCGAAGGCATCCACATTCTCTAAATTTTTAGTAGAGATGAAAAATATGCCATGGGAGATTCATGAGTATTGGTGTTTGGCTTCCCTAAGAAGTGAGTGTCGTGGAGGGGAGCCAGTGGGGCAAGCATCTAGTCATCTGCCAACAATAAGTGTGGTTGGGGTAAAACCTACATGGAATCCAAAAGAATACAGTCTTTCACAACCTAAGGAGTGCACATTACTTGATGTGTCTTTATCCAAGTGTTTTCAAAACAAACAAAATGCCACATTTTGAAAGTGAAAATCCTGATTCAGAGTTGCATTTAATGAAACAACCAATTCTACCATTGAAAAATCAAGAAAACTAAGCAAATTCTCAAAGAAATTTTCAAAAAACCAAGTTTGAACCTGTTTTGATGCCTTTGGTCTCTGTTTTGGCACCTTTTGCACATTCTATGGTGCCTTTTGTCTCTGTTTTGGCACCTTTTATAGAACACAAAACAGTGACCTAGGTTCATCTCTTGTCCGACAATCAGTCTCATCCTGGGAATCCTCAGAAGTGTTCAACCAATCCTTAGGTAGAACAAAGTCTAAACATGTGTGTTACCAAATGATTTCACGAAAGATTAAAATTTAGAAACCAAAGTCCATACCTAGTCCAAAAGAACAAAAATGTCTCACAACACTCTAAGAATTTAGAGAGAGGTTGACCTTCAATTTCTACAAAAGAGCTTGCAAGAACAATCCCAAATTATACATGTTTTATTATTGTCAAAATCCAAGACTTTTCCAAAGGTTTGAGTACCTCATTTAGGAAGAGCATTTACTGTCAATTTCACAGTTTGAATCAGAATTTTAGAACTTTCTCAAAGTCCAAGATTATTCCTTAGATACCTTAGAATTCAAACTTGTTAAAATTGACCTCTACAAGTGGAATTTTCCAACCTAAACCAAGATCTAACATCACAAAGTACCAACATCATCAAATTTATCACACCTTTGATTATTAAGCCTAGTTTCATCATTGGGATTTATCATCCTCTCATCATGAAATGAAGCTACATAGTCAAATCCAACCTAGTCTCATTAGAATTTTTCATTCTATTTGACTTATTTGTAATCCTTGGTACTTTTTCAAAACCTAGATCAAAGTTTAGTCGAAACTATAACACTTGTATGCCCGTTCAAACAAGGTTACAAAAAAAAATGCTCAAGGAAAAAGGACTTGAAAATCAAAACATTGAAGATCCAAACATTGAAACCCCAACCATTGAAACTTCAAACACTGAAATTCCAACCATTTAAACTCCAATCATTGAGACTCAAAACACCAAAACTCAAAACACCGAAACCCAAAACAGTGAAACACAAAACACCATGGTGGAGGTTGAAGAGAATCTTTTTCATGGACTCGACAACACTGACAGGGAAGAAATAACCGAAGAAGATATTCAACATGCTTAACCAGACCCCAATTCCCACAAGTGTTTAGAAAATATTTTTGAAATAAATGGGGAAAAATACCCCCTTATGTTATCCAAACAAGGTGCCAATTTTCCAAATTCTTTTGATGTAAATCAATTGAAAGCACCACCCAAAAAGCTCGAAAATGATCCTGAACAAGTGGTTGCTCTAACTCACCAAATGAAGAACCTTCAACAACAAATCCTTGATATGCAAAGAGGGACTTCAAAACAATACTCGATCCAAGAAATTTTCCTTATCCATTCGATCAAAGTATTCACATGATACCCTTTCCCAAACATTTTGAATTCCCAATGTACAACAAATACAATGGAAAAACCAATCCGATAGACCATGTGAGAGAATTTAGGACCATGAGTCTTAAATTTTCATATGAGGAAACATATTTGATGAGATTATTCCCAAGAAGCTTAGGTGGAAATTGTCTTGAATGGTTCTCCAAACTCACCCCACCAATCAAAAACTTTGAGGAATTAGTCAACAAGTTCATCAACCAATACTCTTACAACATCCAACATGAAATTTCTATTAAAGATCTTTGTAACTTGAAAAAAAATAAGGGTGAATAGTTCCTTGTATTCTTGTAAAAATGGAGAAGGTTATTTGCACGATACTCTCGTCCTGTACCAGAAAAGGAAAAGATAGCAATCTTTATTGACAACCTTAATGACGAGATGAGTTATAGATTGGAATTACAATGTCCCCCAACCTTCAAAAAATTGCTTGAGAATGGGATCAAAATCAAGGATTCCTTAGTCAAGAGTGGAGTCATCAAGATATACAATGAAAACAACTCATCAAACTCCAAAAACTACAATAGTGGCGACAAACCAAAGTTTTGGCAATGAAACAAGAACATTGAAAACAATGATGGTACAGTTGAAGGTCAAAATACAAAACCTATATTCAACCTAACTGCAGCCGCCGCCAAAAATAATCAGAATAAAAATCTCCCCAACAACCAACGCAACAACCAAGGAAACTATCAAGGAAACTATCAAGGAAACAACCAAAACGTCAACCAAAGCAAAAATCAAGGTAATGTTGGATCTAGAACACCATCATATCGAATGTCCACAAATAGAAGGAGATTCACCCCTTTGGGACAATCCTTAGAATCAGCATCAAAGGAACTTATCGAAGCTAAAGTGATAATGTTACCAGAGGTAAGAAATTAGGAACCACAAATTAAGCCTCCATGGTGGAATGGCACTCACTTCTATGACTTTCACCACAACAAGGGACATAAAACCAATGATTGCATGCAGTTGAAACACTTGATACAATATTTGATTGACAACGGGACAATATTTGTAGAAGCAATCCACACAAGCAATGATCATGGGGCGTTCAAGAACCCTCTACCAAACTATGAGAAAGGAGAGTCCTCATCATCAAATAACAAGGGAAAAAAAATAAACTATGTCTATGACACCACCATTCTTCAAATTGAGGTGGTTGATGATCCAACTCATGAAAAATTAGATACTATTGTCAATGATAACCCAAAAAATGATGACACCATTGGACATGAACAAAACATCATTGCGATTGAAAATCATCACCATACTGTTGACACTACCTCACATCAAATCAATGTTATCAAAATCAGAGAACAACACACTCATTAATGCAATCACATGAGGACAAGCCAAGGTAACATTGAAAGGAGCTACCCCTTCCATGTCCAAATCAATTGTTATCCTTGCAACCCAATATAACATAGTGGATCAGTTGCAGAAGATACCTGCAAAAATATTCATATTGGAACTCCTCAAGATTTCTCCTGCTCACAAGGAAATCCTAGAACAAGCTCTAGTTTCCACCATGGTACCAAACAATCTGGAAGTTTTCCAATTCCAGACTATGGTGGGACATTTGACTGCACCACACTGCTTATCCTTTTTTGAGCATGATGATGTATCTATCAATCATCCCCACAATGTTTCTCTACACATTGAGGTCCTAATCCACAAGCACCATGTTAAACGTGTCCTAATAGATGGAGGAGTTGGACTGAATATTTGTACTTTGAAACTTGTCCATGCACAGGGCTATTCAGAAAATGCCATTGATCCTAGAAATAAAATCACAATAAAAGCATATGATGACGAGGAAAGATCTTCACAAGGATTGATAGTACTACCTATTCAAGTGGGACCATTTTTCAGAGATATAGTATGCCAGGTGTTAGACAAAGAGTTAATCTACAACATACTCTTGGGAAGACCATGGATTCATGACATACAAGCAGTGCCATCCACATATCACCAGTGTTTGAAGTTCCCATTCAATGGGCATGAAATCACTATTGTAGTTGACTCAAACAACCCCTAATATTGTAACACCCTCAAGACAACCCAAGATGATTTTGTACCACACAACAGGGAAGCTCCAACTCGGGGTTTATCAAATGATGAGAAACAACTAAATGCCTTGTCAAAGTGGGTTGAGAAAAAGGACCAATCAAAGGATAAGGATATCGGTGATGCCAATCCCTCAAGTAAAGAAAGTACATCAAATCCTACTCCACAAAATTAGGAAAGTCAACTTGAATCCTTATCAAAACAAGTTGCCAAGATCCAATTAAAAGAAAAAGGCATGGGGGAATACTCATTTCAGCAATCCTTATGTTTATCACAACTTTCATCTTCTCCAAAGTCATATGGATAGCCATCAACATCAAGGAAGCAATCATCACAACCCACCACAATATTTAATGGAATATTTGTAAGAGTAGGCACATTAGTGGATGAGTCAGATGACAAGGAGGTTTTAAATTGGTTGTACAAAGATGAAGAATCATCACAAGCATCCACTTCAAGTGTACAAACAGAACAATATGGAAAATGAAATACAATCATGGAAATAGTCCTATTGGTAAAAGGAAAGAAGGCATCATAGAATCGATACAACCTATCACAATGCAAGCCAAAGATAAATTAGGACTGGGGTATAGAGAAGAATCCAGAGAAGTGAGACAACAAGTTGTTGAAAGAATCCTACAACTACAAGCTAGTGACAGTCATGAAACTAATTCCAATGAGTACGAGTGGGATTCGTTATCTGAAGAGTCTTGTCATGATAAGGAAATTGATGTAGTCCAAAAGTATACACCCATATGTTAGGAGGGTCAAATTTTAGGTCATAGACCGCTTGAAATAGGATCGCTACACATTGATGATTCCAGTGAAGATGATAAGACTCAGAGTGAAATGAATAATTCAGAGGAGAGATACCTTATAGAAATCAATTTCGCTATTGGGAAATCTGAAGACATCACCATCGAGACTCTTATTGCATCTAATTTTAGCCAATCTAATGACTCCTTACCCTTGATACATCCCAAATTGATAGATTGGGATCAAATTGAGCCATCTAATATCCATCTCTTTTCAAATGACGAAGCCATTGTCAACTTCCTCTGTTCCACCAATCCTGAAACAAATTCCACCATGGAACATCGTAACAAAGCTTCTAACCAGGAGAGTATCAAATTTTCTAGCTATAAAATGAATAATACAGGGAATAGATTTGATGGTGAAAACCATTCAATGACAGTATTAGATCTAGAAAAAGTAAAAAAAAAGTATATCCAATAGTGAAAACCTCTCTGAGGCACTGAAGGATGGGAGATTTGACACATTCCTCGAACACTTTCAGGAACGATCTAAAGTATTGGTTGAACCCACCCAGTCTATAAATATTGGCAATGAAGAAATAATGAAGACTATCCATCTAGCAGAATCCTTGAAAAATCAAGAAAAACCAAAATTCATCAAATTCTTCATAGAAAGGAAAATCAACTTTGCTTGGTCTTATGCCGACATGCTAGGGATTGATCCGGAACTCATCATGAATCACCTATCTCTACCAGCAGGAGTAAAACTGGTCAAAAAAAATTAAGGAAAATGCATCCACATATTGACATCTTGGGAAAAGCAGAACTGAAGAAGTTATTAGATGTGGGATTTATTAGGCCTATCGACTATGTAGAATGGATCTCTAGCATCATACCTATTTCCAAGCCAGACAAAAGCATCAAAATCTGCACAGATTTCAGATATCTCAATAAATATTGTCCAAAAGATGACCTTCCCCTACCTAATATTGACACCATTGTGGACTTGACTACTGGACATGAAATTCTCTCGCTCATGGATGGCTTTTTAGGGTATAATCAAATCAAAATTTCTCCTGAAGATCAAGATAAAACTACCTTCACATGTCCTTGGGGCACTTTCTACTGGAATGTTATGCCATTCGGGTTGAAAAATGTCGGAGCCACATATCAAAGAACAATGACCACCATCTTTCATGACATGATGCACACTTTTATGGAAGACTACGTAGATTATTTTTTGGAAAAATCCCACACCAGAGAAGGACACTTGGAGATCTTAGATAAAATCTTCACTGGACTTAAGAAGTTCAATGTGAGACTAAATCCCAAGAAATGTGTATTCGGTGTAACATCAGCTAAAATTTTGGGGTACATTGTGTCGGATAAAGGCATTCAAGTGGACCCTGCAAAGGTTAAAGCTATCATGGAGATGCCTCCTAAAAACATCAGCCAGCTCAGATCCTTGAAAGGAAGATTCCAATCTATTAGGAGGTTTATTTCACAACTGGCTAACAAAACACACCCCTTCAACCACTTGCTCCACAAAAATGTATCTTTTTGATGGGATGAGAAATGTGAAGGAGCCTTCAATCAATTGAAACAATATCTAATGAGTCCACCTATCTTGATACCACTAGTAGAAGGAAAGCCACTTTGGTTGTACATAGCAAAAACTATAATATCATTGGGAGCCTTGTTAGCGCAAGAGGATTTAACAGGAAAAGAAAGGGAAATATATGACATCAACAGAACCCTAAATGGCTATGAAATCAATTACACCTTCATTGAAAAGGCTTGTCTGGCAGTAGTGTTCACTACCTAAAAATTGTGACATTACATACTCACTCATACCATCAAGTTGATAGCCAAGATAGATCCACTGAAATACCTTCTAAGGAAAGCTAATCTAACTAGAAGACTAGCCAAGTGGGTCATGATGATGAGTGAATTTGACATCCAATATGTTGATAGGAAGGAAATCAAAGGACAAGAAATTGAAGACCAATTAGTTAAAGCACCATTACAAGACAATCATCCCATGAACATTGAGTTTCCAGATGCTGATGTCCTAACAGTGTCCACACAATAATGGGTCTTGTACTTTGATGGTTCTTATACACAACATGGATCAGGAGCCGAAATCTTGTTTATCTCACCACAAGGACACACCATTCCTAAGTCCTACAGACTGATGTTCCCTTACACCAACAACATAGATGAATATGAAGCCTTGATCATTGGAATCAAAATAGTAGTTGAGTGGAAGATAACAGAGTTACATGTCTATGGGGATTCACAACTAGTCATTAATTAGGTAAATGATGACTATCAAACAAAGGATGACAAGATGATGCCCTACAAAAGAATGGTTAATGACTTCAAAAAGTACTTTGTGGAAATAATATTTGATAAAATTCCTCAAAGTGGCATAAAAGACGTTGATGCCATGGAAACCATTGCTTCTCTCTTGCATATTCTAGAGAAACAAGCTCGTTACGAGTTCATGGTGGAACAATTGCTCAACCCATATTTTGAAAACCCTGAGTCCCAAGTTATCTACCATCTAGCTAAGGCTGACACTTCCCTTTATGGGAAAATTTATACATACCTAAAAGATAACACCCTCCCTCCTAACCTATCTCATAACCAAAAATGAAACTTCATTCACCAAACCGCCCGACACACCCTTATCACGGATGTCCTTTATTGACAAGGTCTTGATGGAACTCTCCTCCAATGTTTGGAACGTGACAAGTCTAAAACGGCTTTACAAGAAGTACATGAGGGTGTTTTTGGCACTCATTCGAGTGGTTTAACCCTAGCTAAGAAACTCCTTCATCTAGGATATTACTGGCAGGCTATGGAGAAGGATTATTTCAATTTTTCAAGAAATGCCAAAAGTGCCAAATTCATGGCAATCTCATCCATGCTCTAGCATAGGAACTTCACCCTTTTGCATCAACATGGCCCTTTTGTTAGTGGGGATTGGACCTTGTCAACAAGATTCATCCATCTTCATCCAATGGACACAAGTTCATTATTACAACTAGTGAGTATTTCACGAAATGGATCAAAGTTGTCCCTCTAACTACTATCACAGGAAAAAAAATCTCATCCTTCATCCTGAACTATATCATTTGTAGATATGGCATCCCTCAATTCATCATCACTGACAATGGACAACCTTACAAAAATCAAGATGTTGAAGAACTTTGTGAGAAATTTCACATCCGGCATTGATTTTCTACACCCTATTATCCTCAAGGCAATGGCCAAGCAAAGGCCTCAAAAAAGACTATCCTAAAAATCTTGAAGAAATTGTCAACAAGGTTGGGTGTGATCAGCATGTTCAATTGGACCTTGCTTTGTGGGCTTACAAAACCAATATCTGCAACCCGATGGGAGCTACACCATATGCTCTAGTCTACAGATCATAATCCATTCTACCTATTGAGGTTGAACTACCATCACTCTAGGTGTCACTAAAAGGGATCATTTCATATGAGGATCACAGGGTGTCTAGGTTACAAGAATTGGAACTCTTGGATGAACATCGTCAGTATGTAGTGGATCACCTAAAGGAATATGAGCAAAGGATATCCAGAAGATACAACCACAGAGTCAAGCCTAGGACATTTTAGGTTGGTGATTTGATCTTGAAAGAGAACCCCCGCAATCAACAAGATTGAGAAAAGAACAAGAAATTTGAACCAAACTAGCTAAGTCCCTTTTGCATCATCTCAGTCTTCAGATCAGGAGCATATCAATTATCCACACCAGAAGGGGACTTGTTTGATGAACCCCTCAACAACCTGCATCTCAAGAAGTTCTACACTTGAATCATCCCAGTGCATTGGGAAAAAGGTCTTGAAAAATACCAAAAACATCAGAAAATGTCCTAAAAAAATGGTTTCCTTGATGAAAACCTGGAAAACAGGCATCTTGGTAACAACAAAAAAAAAAGAAAAAAGAGAAAATACAAAAAAAGAAAAAAATCAAAAGACCAAAAAATAAATCTAAAAATCTAAAAAAGTGCAATAAAAACAAGTAGTGAAAACCCGACAACAGGCATTATTTGTGATAGGTTAGCTTTTCCATCTATTTGAGCATGTTGACCATTCGCTTTCACCATCCATCTGCCTATCCTTTGAAAGCATCATGTACATATTCTGGCATAGTGGTCGTGTCACACCCTAGACTGGGGCAAAATCCTGAACTCACTAGGGGCAAACAAACTTTGAGCTTGAACCAACACACAAGCAGTAGTAAGACAAATGTAGCATAAACAATGATTAAAGCGCAACCTGACATTGGACATCGATCACCATCAAAAATACATCAAACATCCATATCATATCAAAATCCAAAAATAGGTCAAAATTTAGTCAAAAAGTCAAAAAAACAAGGTCCTCTAGTCGAACTATGTGGTCTTTGCATGTATAACGTAGGCAAGGCTAATCTTTGATCAACCCTCGAGGCCCCTAGGATATGTCTTTAAGTTAGGTTCTTGGTCAAAATCTCAAAAAACCCCTAAAAATTGGAAAATTGAAAAATCCCAAAAACATCAGGAAATCGAAAGGATGATGCTCTTCTTAATCATGGGTTTATCACATTAAACACAAATGTTTAATTGTTGTACTTTTATTTTTGATATCATATCTCTGGAGCCCCTTGATGATGTATTGAACTAGAGGAGCCAGGAAGGAGTATGATTTTTCTTTGTCTACTATCTGTGAGTTGATCATTATTACTATGCAAATTGTCACGAGACGTGCACTACAAAGTATCACTAATGACATTTTGAATTTGCATAGGAAAATGGTTAACTCTTGTCTATTTATTCAAGCAATACTCAGGTCATCTTGGTTTAATTATACTTAGATGCTTGTGTTAACTTGCACTATCAAACATCATGGAAGTAGTACTCAGGTCATCATGGTCTAAATATACCATTGATGCTTGTACTCACTTTCAACATTTTAAAGGCCCAATGATGATAAAAAGCACAAAAAATTGGTTGTTATGAATGACAAATTTTGCATACAAGATCTGCATGTTTAGAGTAGATTGCATCCATGTTAGTTTGCATCTGTATTTATTGCATTTTCAAAGCTGCAACAATGATGTTATCTCTTGCATTAAGGGATTGAGTACACTTTACATTGCCAAAAACATTTCATTTTCATATAATTAGAAAACATTCCCATTTAGTTGCATATCACTTGCATTGGAAAACATTACAACATCATTCATCCATCCATGCATCACATCATAATATTTGCATTAGAAAACACAAAACAACATCCATCACATCTCATTTACATAATCAAAATCATTTCATTTAGTGGCATTAGGGAAGTGGTTCACTAAGCTTAAATGAGTGAGTGTCTTCAGATTTCATAAAGAATTGGGAAATATGTCAGGTTTTGTGAAGCTTAATGAAACAAAGAATCAATTGATGACAACCTTCCCACAACTCTTGGAAGGTGGATAGATTCACTCATTTAAGATTAAGACCCTAGAACACAATCATTTTCATAATCATTTGCATCACATAATCATCATTCATCATTACAAAACATCACACATCATTTGGATCGCATCCATAAATACTCAACATAATCATCACATGGAATATCATATCATCATTACATAAATCACAAATAAATCATCACATAAGTGTCATCATTGCATACATCACATATAAACATCAACAAAAATATGCATCATCATGTGATCATTTCATATACACATTCATTCATTCATTACATCATTTTTCATTAGAAAACAAAAAAAACATAAAATGCATCACATATCATTGGCATAATAAAATCCATCACATACATCATATATGCATCATTCATAAAAGCATCCTAGAATCATAACACATCAATTGCATCATCATTTGCATCCATAGCATATCATATCATCATCATATAGAACATCACACAACATACATAATAGAAAGTAAATGCATGCATCATATACATCCATCATCATATAAACACATAGATCATAATCATTGCCACATATCATATAACCTCAAAATGATGTCAAAGTGTACAAGGATATCCAAAAGTATGACGAGATATATCAATACTACAAATGGCCAAAATCATAATGTCTCAACTAAATCGGTGTATACATCAGGTCTCGGTGCATCATCAAGTCTCAGTACATTAATCAATCCTATACTAGGGCATATCAATCAATTAGAGAATTCAAACCACATTTCCCAATCAAATCTGAATCTACCTACACCAGATGCAGAAATCCTCCTATGATCATAACATATCACAAATAAGCAATCTCATCAATCAATCGATTCAACCTTTCCTATCATGAGGTCCATCAATCAATGCACCTCACCTATCATGAGGTTCATCAATCAATTCAACCTCACCTATCATGAGGTTCATCAATTAATGCACCTCACCTACCATGAGGTTCATCAATCAATTCAACCTCGCCTATCGTGAGGTTCATCAATCAATCCAACCTTTCCTATCATGAGGTTCATCATTCAATCCAACCTTGCCTATCATGAGGTTTATGAATCAATGCAACCTCACCTATCATGAGGGTCATCAATAAAATCAACCTCACCTATCATGAGGTCAATCATCAATATATCATTTCTCCTCGCCTATCATGAGGTCAATCATCAATCGATCATTGATCCTTGCCTATCATGAGGTAAATCATCAATTTGTCATTGATCCTCACCTACCATGAGGTCAATCATCAATATATCATTTATCCTCGCCTATCATGACTTCAATCATCAATCTAGCATT
Source organism: Sequoia sempervirens (assembly GCA_007258455.2). Taxonomy (NCBI): domain Eukaryota; kingdom Viridiplantae; phylum Streptophyta; class Pinopsida; order Cupressales; family Cupressaceae; genus Sequoia; species Sequoia sempervirens. The sequence goes on from VDFB02179234.1 coordinate 7,341,475, forward strand.
GATCCTCGCCTTTCATGAGGTCAATCATCATCATCCTATCATTGATCCTCACCTATCATGAGGTCAATCATCAAATGAATCGATTGAACGTGATCATCAAACATCAAACACAAGGAGGAAACATAAGGCATCAATTAATCAATCTGGCAGGCTCAATCTCATTTTTTCAAGAGATAAATCGTTTATGAGGCATAAAATTTTGAGATCATCATCAAATCATCAAAAAATCCACATTTTACAGATTTATCTCTTGAGGGGGCATATATTCGTCAGTACCTGAAAATCAATGTTTGGGGCATCATCTGGGGCATCAAAAACTTTTCTAAGCATTGGTATCAAATTTTTATTTGAAGCAACATGTAAATGCATTACTTCAAAGAGGGGAAAAATGTACACACCTAAAAATGGTCATCACCTTTAATTAATTAAATACTAGCTATTTGATTAATATTTTGACTACGTATAAATAAGTTCTCAATTTATTTATATTGTTCACCCTTCTCTAATTCTCCAAATCTAAATCATCTTCTTCTAAATTAATTAAATAAACAAGGTTCCCTAAACTTCTTTTATTTAATTAATCTTCACTAAATCTAATTAGGAATTAGAGCACATTTCTACAAATTTTTGTGCCAACTCACCAAGGTCACATGAAAATAAATAACTCTAGTTTTTAATTAGAATTACATTCAACTCATTTCAAAAAGCACATGGTTCATTCCTCCCACACTTCCACCAATTTTGGAGAACATGACTTATTCCTCCTACACTTCCACCAATTTTTTAGCACATGACTTATTCTTCCCACACTTCCACTAATTTTGGAGCACATTACTTATTCCTCTCACACTTCCACCAATTTTGGAAGCACATGGTCTTCTCTTCTCACACTTGAATCTTCCATCCAAATGGCATGTTTCCCATTGTTCAAGAGATTCTCCCATCCAAATGGAATGTTTTCTTTGGTCAAGGGGACAACATCTTGATTCTCTTCATCTTCACCATCCATTTTTCTTATTTGAATTTGGACCGTTGATTATTTCCACCTCACTATATGCTTGGAAAAGGCTATAAATACAATCCTTGGGCCTTGTATTTTAAATCTAAATTTGAAGTAAATTTATCATGCAGGTTTATCATTGGAGCTTGAAGCATTCTTGGAGCATTATAGCTAGTTTTTACATCATGGTTTTCTTTGCATTTACATTTTAGCTTTAAATCTTGCATCATAGTTGCATTTTAGATAAGTTCATTTTAAGTTTGAATTTGAGCATATGTAGTATCATGCATAGAATCCTATAGATCACTACCATAGTATCCACCTCCACTTCTTCATTTATCATCAACATCATCCTTCACTCATCATAGCCTTCATCATCATTGTTTGCATATAGTTTCATGTACGCATTAGATTAGCTTGCATGTTGAATACTAATCTCATTTCTTAAGTGTCATTCTAATAACCTTTGTGCACATAGAAATATGAGGGGCAAAAATTTTAAAAGAATCATTAAGAATAGAGAACAATGAGACGTTCTTGAAAGATTTAGTTTGCTGCAAATTAGAATAGTTTCTTTGCTTCAAATCTTTGAATATAAATCGTTTCATTAAGGTTTTTGTTGATACTAACTTTGCACATTTCACACACACACAAAATATGAGGTTCATCAATCAATTCAACCTCGCCTATCATGAGGTTAATTAATCAATCCAACCTCACCTATCATGAGGTTCATCAATCAGTCCAACCTCGCCTATCATGAGGTTTATCAATCAATGCAACCTCGCCTATCATGAGGGTCATCAATCAAATCAGCCTCACCTACATGAGGTCAATCATCAATCTATCATTGATCCTCACCTCTCATGAGGTCAATCATTAATCTATTATTGATCCTCGCCATTCATGAGGTCAATCATCAATCTAACATTGATCCTCACCTATCATGAGGTTAATCATCAATCTATCATTGATCCTTTCCTATCATGAGGTCAATCATCAATCTAGCATTGATCCTCACCTATCATGAGGTCAATCATCATCATCCTATCATTGATCCTCACCTATCATGAGGTCAATCATCAACTATCACATCAACATCATCAAATAAAATGGCTGAATGTGATCATAAAACATCAAACACAAGGAGGCAACATAAGGCATCAATTAATCAATCTAGCAGGCTCAATCTCATTTTTTCAGGAGATAAATCATTTCTGAGGCATAAAATTTTGAGATCATCATCAAATCATCAAAAAATCCACATTTTACCAATTTATCTCTCAAGGGGGCATATATCCGTTAGTATATGAAAATCAACGTCTGGGGCATCAAAAACTTTTCTGAGCAACGGTATCAAATTTTTCCTTGAAGCAATGTGTAAACACATTACTTCAAAGAGGGGAAAAATGTATACACCTAAAAACGGTCATCACCTTTAATTAATTAAATACTAGCTATTTGATTAATATTTTGACTTTGTATAAATAAATTCTTGATTTATTTATATTGTTCACCCTTCTCTAATTCTCCAAATCTAAATAATCTTCTTCTAAATTAATTAAATAAACAAGGTTCCCTAAACTTTTTTTATTTAATTAATCTTCACTAAATCTAATTAGGAATTAGAGCACATTTCTACAAATTTTTGTGTCACCTCACCAAGGTCACATGAAAATAAATAACTCTAATTTTTAATTAGAATTACATTCAACTCATTTCAAAAAGCACATGGCTCATTCCTCCCACACTTCCACCAATTTTGGAGCACATACGTTATTCCTCCCACACTTCCACTAATTTTTGAGCACATGACTTATTCTTCCCACACTTCCACTAATTTTGGAACACATGACTTATTCCTCCCACACTTCCACCAATTTTGGAAGCACGTGGTCTTCTCTTCTCACACTTGAATCTTCTATCCAAATGGCATGTTTCCTATTGTTCAAAAGATTCTCCAATCCAAATGGCATGTTTTCTTTGGTCAAGGGGACAACATCTTGATTCTCTTCATCTTCACCATCCATTTTTCTTATTCGAATCTAGACCGTTGATTATTTCCACCTCACTATATGCTTGGAAAAGACTATAAATACAATCCTTGGGCCTTGAATTTTAAATCTAAATTTGAAGTAAAGTTATCATGCAGGTTTATCATTGGAGCTTGAAGCATTCTTGGAGCATTATAGCTAGTTTTTACATCATGTTTTGCTTTGCATTTACATTTTAGCTTTAAATCTTGCATCATAGTTACATTTTATGTCCCATCTTGCATCATAGTTACATTTTAGATTAGTTCATTTTAAGTTTGAATTTGAGCATATGTAGTATCATGCATAGAATCCTATAGATCACTACCATAGTATCCACCTCCACTTCTTCATTTATCATCAACATCATCCTTCACTCATCATAGCCTTCATCATCATTGTTTGCATATAGTTTCATGTAGGCATTATATTAGCTTGCATGTTGAATACTAATCTCATTTCTTAAGTGTCATTCTAATAACCTTTGTGCACATAGAAATCTGAGGGCCAAAAATTTTAAAAGAATCATTAAGAATGGAGGACAATGTGACATTCCTGAAAGATTTAGTTTGTTGCAAATTAGAATAGTTTATTTGCTTTGAATATTTGAATATAAATTTTTTCATTAAGGTTTGTGTTGATACTAATTTTGCACATTTCACATACACACAAATTCAAACCTACAGTATTCACTAAATGAGGAGACATGAAAGACGATGTGGTGTTTGAAGAATATCTTTCTACATGGCTCTATAAAGAGAAAGTAGAGGAAGAAAAACAATTACCTCCAATGCCTATTCATCCAGATAGTAAAGGTTGTTAGCTAGCTAAAGGTATGGGATTCATTGGAAAAGGTGGCCTTGGTCGTAATTAAAAATATATGAGAGAGCCCATCATGATGAAACATGAGAAAAATCAAGGACTGGGCTATGGTTTGTTAGACATTGTTACTCCTAACACTGAAAAATGGCTCTTGTGAGGAAGGTTATTCTTCTATCATTGTTGAGACATCAAATGACTATGATCCTATTGATGACGATTTATACATCATAGACCTATTTGGAGACATTTGCATAAACACCATCACTACCCTTTCCTTTAATCCTACATCCCAAGCACATGAACTCCAACTCATTTACCCATAACTAATTGATTGGGATTAGCAACATCAACCACCTATTGTGGACATATTCCAAAATGATGAAGCCATCGTTGAGTTTATGGGACTCTGAAATGGTATACCACTTAGAGACCACAAGATTAGATTTGATATTGAACTTGGACAAGAAGAATATTTTGCTAGGGAGATTGCATCCTCTAGTCGCAACAATGAAAACAAAAATATAAACATCAAAATTAGATCCCCTAGTGAAAACCATAATGTGACATTATCGAATCATGAAAAAGATAAAAAAAAGGATGTATCTACGAGTGAAAACCTCCTTGAGGTACTTGAGGATGGAGGATTCAACCTCCTTATCACATAGTATCAAGAAAGATCAGTAGTTTTGGTTGAAGAGTCTGAACTGATAAATGTGGGAACAACAAATGCACTGAAGATAACCTATCATGTAGCCTCAACCCTAAAGAAAGAACAAAATTCATAGCTTTCATACAAGAACGAAAGATCATTTTTTCCTGGACTTATGCAGATATGCTTGGTTCAGATCCAGCTTTAGTTGTTCATCATCTTATGGTTTTTCCTAGAACTAAATTGGTGAAAAAGAAGCTTTGCAAGATACAAACTCGGATAGTGCTCCTAGTCAAAGTGGAACTACATAAATTTCTTAATTTTAGGTTTATTAGACCTATTGATTATCCTGAGTGGGTGTCAAACCTTGTACCATTTTCAAAACCCACTAGGGTCATAAGGATCTACACTAATTTTAGAGACCTCAACAAAGCATTCCTGAACTAAAATTTTCCCCTCTCAAACATTGACATGATAGTGGATTTGACACTTGGACATGAAATTCTTTCACTTATGGAGAGCTTCTCCAGATATAACCAAGTCAAGATAGCACCTGAGGACCAACATAAAACAACATTTACTTGTCCCTAGGGAACGTTTTTTTGGAATGTCATGCCATTTGTCCTAAAGAATGCAGGAGCCACCTACCAAAGGGGGACGACTACTATATTTCATGATATGTTTCACATTATCATGGAAGACTATGTAGATGATATTTTGGAAAAATATATCACAAGAAAAGGACATTTGGGTAATTTGGCTGATATATTTGGCAAGTTAGAAGTGTGTTTTTTGCATGACATCAGGAAAGCTATTGGGTTGCATTATATCCTGTAGAGGAATTGAGGTATTTCCCACAAAATTCAAAGCTATAATGGAAATGCCTCCCCCAAAGACATTGAAATAGTTATGTAGCTTATAGGGAAAACTACAATCAATCCAAAGATTCATAGCACAGTTAGCAGATAAATTCCATCCTTTTACATAATTTCTCCATAAGGATGTAACCTTCAAATTGGATGGAGGATGTGAACAAGCTTTCTAGAAGGTCAAAGACTATTTGGGAACTCCTCTTGTTTTGATGCCTCCTATACAGGACAAATCTCTGATCTTGTACATATCAGCAACATTAGTAGCTTTAGGAGATTTGCTAACACAACTTGATGAGAATAACAAAGAAAGAGCAATGTACTACATCAGTCATACCCTGGTTGGTTATGAGCTAAACTACACACCTATTGAATGATCTCATTTAGAAATTGTCTTTGCATCCCAAAATCTTAGACATTACATGTTGAACTGACATATCAAGCTAATATCTAAAGTTGATCCCTTGAAATATCTATTAGCTAAAGTAGCTCTCATTGGAAGAATGGAAAAGTGGGTCATGATACTTAGTGAATTCAACATAGAATATTTGGATAGAAAAGAAATCAAAAGATAATTAATAGTAGACCAATTAGCTGAAGCACCTATAGAAGACTATCAACCATTGATATCAATTTTTTTTGATGAGGGAATCCTTGTGACAACTCAAGCAAACTATTGGACACTATACTTTGATGGATCTCATACTTAGCATGGATTAGGGGTCAATATCCTCTTTCTCACACTTCAAGGAGAGTATACCTAAAGCATACAAAATTTCCTTTCCTTGCACAAATAATATAGTTGAATATGAACCACTAATTACTAAGTTAAAAATTGTCGTTGAATGGAAAATAAAAGAGCTATAGGTTTGTGGTGATTCACAATTGGTCATTAGACAAGTGAACGATGAATACCATACTAAGGATGCTAAGTTGATGCCTTATAAAAGAATGGTTGGTAGTTTTAAGTAGTACTTTCTAGTCATCCTCTTTGAGTAGGTTCTAAGAATCAACAACAAATTTTTTGATGACATGGCCACCATTGGTTCACTTCTTGATATATCATAGAACATTCCTAGGTATGAATTCCTTGTGGAACAATTGCTTATACTAGTGTTCAATATCCGAAAATCCGAACTTGTGTGTGATGTTATTGGTCTTGATTCACCCTGGTACCAAGACACCTATGCCTGCATCCAACATGAAACCATACCACCTCACCTTAAAAGTGAACAAAAGAAAAGTGTCATCTGTCAAACCACATGCTTTACTATCCTTGGAGATACTTTATATTAACGAAGTCTTGATGGAACATTACTCTGATGTCTCAATATGAAAGAAGCTCAAACTTCCTTATAAGAGGTACATGAAGGTGTTTGTGGGTCTCATTCTATTAGGCCTAATCTGGTTAGGAAGTTACTAAGAACTAGATACTATTGACCGTCAATGGAACAATAAGCTATACGATATTCAAATAAATGCCTTCAATGTCAGCAACATGTTGATCTTGTCCATGCACCTGCATAAGAGCTATGTTCAATCACTACACCTTGGCCCTTCTCACAATGGGGACTCGACCTTATAGGAAATATATCCCCTATTTCATCCAACATACATAATTTATCATAACTGCCACGAAGTATTTTACAAAATGGATAGAAGTTGTACCCCTAACCTATATCACTGGAAAAAAAATAGTGAAGTTTATCCTTAACTATTTGATTTGTTGCTATGGTATCCCTCAAACTATCATTAACAATAATAAAATTCCATTTAAAAACCAAGATTTTTGTGAGCTTTGCACAATATTCTCCATCTAATATCGCTTCTCTACCATGATTACCACTAGGGAAACAATCAGGTGGAAGCATCTAATAAAATGATCCTCAAAATCCTTAAGAAAACTATTAATGGCATCAGTTGTTACTGACATATCCAAGCTTATCAAAACTGTCTCAAATGAAGTTATAACAAGAGAATCAAGAATAGGAGCTTTCAATTTGGTGACTTAGTCTTGAGAGAAAATTAGAAGATTCAGCTTAGCAAGATGGGAAAGGTAAATTTGAGTCGAACTAGTTAGGTCCTTTTGTCATCACAACAAGTTATAGCTCTGGTGCTTATCAGTTGTCTAATCTAGAAGGTGAACCCCTAGTAGAACCACTTAATAATATTCATCTCAAAAATTTATATACCTAACGCATCAGAATATCCTAAGAAAAAAATAAAATAAAATAAACAAAAAAGTAAAGAGAAATAAATCATCCTTTAAGTGAAAACCACGTTGTGGTGCTTCTAGGGTAGGTACTATAGTGAAAACTTGGTAAAAAAATGCTATGTTTGAATAAGTGCTACATCATCATCTATTTGAACCATCCATTGCATCCCATCCACCTCATATCATCATTTTATCACATCTGCTCTATTATATTCATCCTATTATCGCATCCATTTCATTCCATCCATCACATAATAAACATGCACCCAACCATGGCTCGATAACTAGTTAAGTGTTGAACTTTGTTGCACTATCCTTATCCATCATTTTCCTTATCCACCTATCAATAATAAATAAAATCTCATTCAAAACTAGGGGCAACTTCTTGAACCTGGTAGACGAATTGAATCCTTTTTCATCCCATCATTCATGTAAACATTAAAATCCAAAACCATCCAAAAAATCATAAAATCCAAAAAAATTATAAAACATCACAAAAATCCCAAAAAATATCATTAAATGTCTTCATACGTGAGTCACTTTGATTCCAATAAAGCGAACTACAATGTCTCTATGTATAACATAGGCAAGGCCATCAATCAATGAGCCCCCAAGGCACTAGGTCAGTCCCCTTAGGTCCCCCTCTTGGTCTCTAAATCTCTCAAAAACACCAAAAAGTCCAAATATCCTATAAATATCAAAAACAAACTCAAATAATATCAAAAGTACAAAAAACATTTAGAAAACCTCAAAAATTCTACTTCCATTATCGACCATCTACAATAAAATATGTATCCATAGTAAAAAAATCATCACCCTCACCCTTTGACAAAGCAATCAACAAACAAGGAAAACATCAAAATCTCAAAAACATTCAAGCAAAAATCATAAAGACTTGATCACTATTAGACTGAAACAATGCCTAAGTGCTAACTACCTACCCATCCACATCAACATCAGCATCCTGACATGTGTCTTAACGAATAAATTGTTCCTATAAAATAGACATCACCAATGGATAATATCATAAAGCATCAAAACATTCATGGCAACTGATACAACAATATTGTTTTATCTATTTCGGTCTTTTCTTTTGATTTATTTTACTGTCCCATTCCTAGGATCTCTCAAGGATGTCCATAAGGATTTAGAGATGAAGGAATGGGGCATGGATCGTTGATTCCATATTCCATGTTTGTTGAATATTTTTGCAATACAACCATGGCAAATACTTTCCTTGTGTATGTGGAAGTCATTTCAAACAACCAAATTTCCCTTGGATGTTTGGTTCCTCATACCTCTTTGTGCACTAGTCCAAAATTCTTTGAACTTCTAACCCATACACTCTAACAAGGTTTTTGTATGTCTGGTATGAGCAAGAATACTCCTTGTTTTTGGAGTAAAAGTCCACATAATAGATACAAAGCTACCTTGTTCATTAATACCTTGGTGCATCATGTCTATTTTCTACATTAATAAGGATTGTTATGATGAAAATTACTTAGTCTTTTCCATGAAGGAAAAGAATACCCATCATGTTTTACACATCATCAATCATGCATCCATTCATTCATCCACATCTAGAAGCAATAATCTATGGATTTTCAGTAATTAGATCAAAATCATCCAATTTTTTCTATGCTCTAATCCTATTAACATTTCTTATGACTAACATCTCCATCCTACATTACAAGATCATTAGTACCACATGCATCTTGCATCCACAAATTCATCAACACATAGTATCAATTACATCATATAACATCATCCATTGCATACATGCATCATCATAAATCCTCAACATTATGCATATCATGTCAAAGCATTTGAAAATACAAAAAAATGAACATATCATAACAATATCATAATAGCAATGCATACATCATCATTGCATAAGAATAGCATAAATCCATCCATATCATAAACATAATGGAAATTATAAGCATCTCATAACACATCACATGCCACATAAAAAATGGTAATCTCTCATATATCATCAAAAATGGAAATGTCAGTACATCATCATCAATAAATAATGTGTGATACATATCATATGAATAAAAAATATACATATATATGAGGCTCAAATGGTTGATGAATGTATATATAAAATCTTGTCTATATCTTGAATCCATGTGAAAATAATCAAACAAGATCAACCTTGATGCTCTCCATCAGGCGGTAGTCTCTATTGGTCCTCTCTAATAGGTGATCTTTGGACGCTCTGAGGAGGTGACTAGTGTGGCTATAGGAGGGGACCAAAGGTATACTAATAGATTCTCCACCCAATCTGCTCAGCTCTACTACTTTGGTACTACTCCTAGTCCCAAACCTAGGTCATCTCTACGCTCTAGGAACCTAAACCTCATAGAGAGTCTGGTAATATGTCCTCTGCTCCATCAACTAGTCCCTCTCTAGTTGGTACTATGCTTGAGGGATAGATGAGGCCTGTGTGATCTCTATTTGTATGTGGGTTCCTCACTCCATGTCTTGCTCCTATATCACTGCATCCCTCTATCTACAAGCTTGATCCCACTCAGTAGTAAAAAGGACTATCTATGTGTCTACAGCCTACCTATAGGTGATCTTAGTATCTTTCTCATGCTTGCCCAAATGTCTCTATCTTAAATAGCAGTATCATGCTCTATACGAGCCTAATCTCTCTCGGTGGTGATCTGTGCAAGCCAAGCAACCATGTATCCATCTAGTGGGGGTGCCTATGGTACCTATACCTATGCTCACTACTATTGATCATCCTAGTGACCAAGATCTTGACCATCTCTCTATCTATCCCCATGATCTAGGGGCACATGCCCGTCATGTTTCCCGTCATCCTATTGTTCCCTCTAATGTTGCTCATGACTAATTCATTGTCACTGCCTAGCCTCTCTATTTCCTACTACACCTCCTCTCCTCCTTAGGACAATAACTAAACCTTCAACATCTGCTCCTGCTATTTGAAGGGTAAACCTCATAGGTTGTCTCCACACCCACCATGTATCAAAATCTTGAGTCATCCCTTGATCTCTAGGTCTGAATACCCAACCCCATCCAAAAGGTACCAATGCTTTGAAATCTACCATTGCTCTCCTAGAATCTGATCGAGGTCCCCATTGTAAGGAAGCTAAGATAGCATAAAAACTTCCTACACTAATCTTGAGAGGATGATAATGCAAAAATTTTACAGATCTTAATAGTTATAGAAACTTAAACAAAAATAAACATAAATAACATGCATACCACAACACAATGATTTATGTGGGGAAAACCCTTTCGGGAGAAAAACCCCACACTCCAAAAGTTATATTATTCAGAAATCACAAAGATCACAATATATTTGTAGAGCAAGCTTCTCACGGGAGTATCGCCACTCCTGGAGATCCAGAGGCAACACAACCACTACCAAACTCTCAGAATACATCACAATACATAGTCGTAATACAATGCCCTCATAAAATAGTGTTGTCTTCTAGGGCAAGTCAAGCTAATTAAATATTGGTCCTCAAATATGAGACATAATGATGAATGGTCCAAATTTACAATATTATAATATAAATAAAATTTTCCTTTCAAGGGCACTTCCCTTGAGCCTGCCAGGGCACACTACCCCTAGACCCCAGTCAGGGGGATGATCCCCCTGGACCCCTCATGGGGGGAATTCCACCCACACCCCCCATCATAATTGGATGAACAATACCTTATGTAATTGAAAGGTTGAGACACATTTTCTCAACACCGATGCATTCACCTCTTAGACGGTATGTGCATAGCGAGCATGGTAATCATCAGCATGTGTAGTTTATCTCTCCTCAAACTAGAAGAGGACTTTTTTTGGAAGATACCTCTCTAGAATGGTATCCACTCTCTCAATGAGATACTAAGTCTTTTTGCAATAAACCAAGTGATCATGATCATTGTCCTAGACCTCACAATCTAGGTACGACCTCTATACAAACTCTATCATGTCATCGAACACAGATCTACAGTACTGCAATCTCCTAGGCTATTGGTAATGCAACCAATCATAATATCTGTATGAGTAATGATCACTAAAATCTCTCTAATCAATTCCCATTGGCTGAGTGACCACAATGCCCTCCCATGCCCAAACATGGAATAGGCTAACACCAGCCGAAATGTTGCTACCCCCATGGTAAGCCACCTCATGCATGTCATGAAATAAATAGGCTAGTACATAGGGTCCTCATGCATATCGAGTCCCCTCCTCCATCATATGCTCGATAATAATTCTCCAACTGATTGGAAATCTCTGTAATCTCCTATCTGACATCAAAGGACCAATGATCAAACTAGCTAAGACAATAACCATATCATCTACATTATCCAAGAACAGAGTTAAATCCATATACGAGTCCACCACTGCTAGATGTCAAACACCCAATGGCCTTTGCATGGAGAGTGTACCTCTCCTAACATCATATGTCACTAGGTCACCATGAATAGGAATCCATAGAATCCTCCAAACATTCTCAAGGATGATGGCACACTTTCTTGTGGGAAGGTGAAAGGTAGTTGTCTTTGATTTCCAACACTCTACTAGTGTTGTCATCATAGCTCAATGTGCTCTAATCCAACAACCTCTAGAAAATTTCTCTCCAACCGCTACAATTGTAATATCCTATCAAGAATTTTTGGTTTGTGCTTTCTAGCATATAGAGGATGTAGTGTGGTCTGCAAACATTTAACCCATAACATTAATTTTGCTAAAAATCTAGTCGAGAAACCTAAATCTACACCTACACTAAGCAAATCAATCCCTTTTTGCAAAAGTTAGCATCCTTTTAAGTGAGCACATTAACATTTCTCAATAGAAAGCATGTTAGTTTGCAAGAGAGGTCAATTTTTGTAAAAGTGGATATGTTTAGCATGCAAGAGCATCACTTTTTTACAATAGCGAAAAATATCCCAAAAACCTAGCGCACACGATCATTTTTCATAACCGCAAAAATTCAGGCATGTTTCCCTTGAGCAATAACATTGGTTTAATGCAATAGTAGCATGCTTTTGCAAAGGCGGTCTTCCTAAAACTAAAGTGTGATCAAATTGTGAAAAAATAAAGCATCTCTAAAACCTACCGCTATTATTTGTCCTACATTTTCCTATTAATTATGAAAATGAAAAAAATGCAAAAGAGAAAGTTAGAAGTTTGCATACCACAACCCCTGCATCAGCTAACCACTGGTACTATCAAACTATGTCAGAACAATGTGGAACTCCTGGAATCCTTACCATCGTGAAATAATTTCTGTAGAAAATGATTACCAGAGTGTAGGAATCCTCTAAAGTTGAGTGTGCAAATAAGAAAATAAACCCTAATTACCTATTTAATCCCCCAAAACCTTAGGTTTTTACCTATGATCGCCCTCCTAGGTTAAATTTTGAGCACTCTGGATCAATTTGAACTTTACTTGTGACCCCTATGGCGTAATTTTTTTGTCCTCTATGCATGTGAACTAATCCTGAACCTTGTCACAAGCCTGACCTAAAAAAGATTTTTTTCTAGCCAACCTCTTAAGGGGGCAGCCCAACATCTTATCATTCTTCTATTGATCACTAGGGCATAGTGGGGTATATTTTGATGCAATATAGGGGGGAAATCAATTCACTTTCACAATACAAAGAGATTCCAACCACTTTTCTTACCCCAAAACTCAATCTTTGCTTGTATTCAGAATTTCACCTAGTCTCTCTAGTAGGTCAGCAGACCTAGTTTCTTAACCACAACTTTCAAATTTTCTTAAAAAACTGTCCAACCACCAACATTTTCAAGCACCCATTTTTGCATTCTTTGATAGGTCTCAAAACACCATATGACTCTTTTGTACCAACATCTCCAAACAGTTGCTTCATCGTTGTCCAACAAGACCAATTAGTCCACTTTTACAAAGGAACCTATCTCCAAACTTCTTCCCAACCTCAAAAATAAAAGGGGAAGCATTAACCAATCCTCAAAACCATGGATTCCACCATTTAAATTAGATGAATCAACCTCCAAGAACCCTAACCATGAAACCCTCCTTTATCACAAGTTTCCCAAGGGTTTATTGAAAATCCATACTCCAGACTTCCACATGGCCAAGAAAGGCCTCAAACTTACTTATTTATGCTTGCAAAAACTTAAAAGTTCACCAAAAACTATTGCCCCCAAATATTTTCCACTTTTTCCACTCTCAAACCTCTCATTTACACTCAAAAATCACCATTTTCACTTCTAGGGCTCCATGCCCATGCCATCAAATGACCTCCCCTGCACACAAGAAATATATACACACCTAAAACTACCTAATTAGGCCCATTCCATCGAGACACAACCTAAACAATAGGTGGAATGGCCATTATTGTATTTTTAAAACTTCAAACCCTTAAAATCTGAACTTACACAGGTAATTTCAGAAAATTGAACCAAAATTCCCTCAAATTCTATATCAGACCCTCAACCTAGGTGAAAAATGAAGTTAATACATGTATTCACTCAATACAAGTCACTTTGGATCAAATTTTTGTAGTACGGGTCCGTACAGTACCCTACAATCACAGTTTATCAGAAAGAAAATACATAAAATGCAAGGAAAAATAAAGTATTCTTATTACATGCCAACTTCAAGAATGTTTCCGCAACCATTACATTGAGATTTTTTTTCATATTTAAATTTTTTCCCACCTAAACTAATTCCAATGACCTTTCAAACCTCCAAAACGTTGGGCTTCTACAAACTTGCATTTTTGCACTTTTTACACTTTTTGAAATGACAACATTTTGCATTTTTTACAACCTGAACCTCCTAATTACCTAATGACTACTAATGGACTCATTACATTATCAAATGGTCTATATGACCTTATTTAATGAAAATATGACTCAAAAAATGAAAAAACTCATTAAACCATATAGAACCAAACTTGCTCAATTGGTGCCCCTGCACCATACACCCGACCAAAAGAAGTTCACAAGTCCCCTTGAGGATTGTATGCCATTAATCCATGCTGACACTGATCATACCATGTCCACCAGTTTTCATATCCACTTTGTGACTCTTTCCAATGAGTCAAGTATTGGAAACTTGTTCCATCTCTGCCCTTGAGCTGATTCCATCTCTGGTTACTTTATCATCCATTGAATGAGCATCTTTTCTTGGCTCTTGCATAAGAAAATGTTGCCCCAACTATCCCTATATCTTCCATTAAAATTCTTGCACCCTTGACTTGATTTTCTTTCCTCTCCACACCTTGCATCTACTTAACTTGGCTCTCTCTTCCTAGGAGCTTACCTCTACCTTTTTCATCAGCACCTTTAGCACCTCTTCCACCTATTGATCAAACCTTGAATGGCCACTACCCTTGAAGACTTCTTTACCATCAATTTTCCAAACCTTGATATTAACAAAATCTAGCTACTTACCTTTTTCTTTTACAACCAAAGGACAAATCACTGTCCCAACCATAACCTCATCATGCTCACCTAAGCAATCTTTCTTTTCCCTAATCACTTCATCCTTAGTCTTCTCTTGAACTGCATTTGACACCTTCCCATCATCTTCACCTTTCAATTCTAAATCATCCTTGAAGCTTACTATCCTAGTATCTTTTCCTTTTGCAATGGCTGCAAATTCCTTTTACTTGTCTTCCTCAAACTTCACAAACTCTTTCTTTCTCATCATGATCACCTTAGCTATCTTGATCTGCTCCTTAACTTCTTCTTTCAATGGACGCAAACTAAATGTGTTCCCATCATGCTTAATCTGGTATGTATTATTTATTTCATAATAGAGTGCATGTTTTTCAAATTTCCACGACCTTCCAAACAACAAATGGCATCAATTCATTGGTAAAATATCACAAAGAATCTTGTCTCTATATCCTCCAATGTTGAACTCAACAGAATCTTGCTCATTAACCAAAATTGACTATCATTCACCCAAGATACTCTATATGGTGTTCCATGAGGAATTCTTTCTAGTTTCAATTTATCTACCATTTCAAGTGATCACATTATCAGTGTTGCCTGAATCTATCACTACCTTGCATACCTTTCCTTTGCTCTTGCATTTGGTCTTAAAAATATTTCTCCTTTGCAATGGCTATTTCTCCTCGGATGCTTTGAGTATTTGTATTCTAACCATAAGTGCTTCACCAAATTCAGGAGCGGCAAGGTGACTAGAAGAATTTACACTTACACACTCATCCTCTTGCACTATTTGAACTCTCCTTTCACTTCTCCTTTCACCCCCACTTGTTGTAGAACCTTTCTTTTTAAGGCACTTGTATGTTGGATGACCAAACTCATTACAATTGTAACACCTTCCTGAAAACATAGTATAACATCTTCCTTGATCTATATATCTACCCCTAAAGCTTTTTCTTCCACCTATAAATCTAACTCTAGATTCAACCACTTGTTCTTTACCTTTACTTGCATCTTCTTGGTCTTCATTGGACTATCTTGGGGTAGAAAAAGTTCCTCTACCTCTAGAAGTATTTCCCCTACCTCTAATTAATTTCTCTTGCTTCCTCTTGAGTTGTTCTTCTGCCTTAGTAGCCAATTGAAAACATTGTTCAACTATTTTTGGTGTCATTAAACTTATTTCATCCTAAATATTATACCTCAAACCATTAAGATACCTTGCTACTTTTTCTTCTTCTTCTTATTCCTCATGCTTTGTCCTTATGCTTAATCTATAGAACTCCTCAGTGTATGCTTGCACATCTAAGTCCTTTTGCTTGAGATTTTTAATTTTTTTAAGCAAATGAACGTTGTAATCACTAGGAAGGAACTTACCTCTTATTTTTGTCTTCATTCTCTCCCAAGAAGTAATCTTGGTCTTCCCCTTTTTCTACCTTTCATCTTGCACAAAGTTCTACCACAACAAAGCATGCCCTTTCAACTTGGTCTTAGCCTTCTTCACCTTGTGATCTTCATCTACTTCTTCACTTTCAAATTAATTCTCCATGGATCCTATCCAGTCTAAGAGCTCTTCACCATCTAATTTACCTCCATAAATAGGAAAATCCATTTTTCTATGTCCATCACTTTTCACAGCCTTCAAAATCTTTACCATCCTCAAATCCTCTAGATCCAACTCTTCCTCTTCACTAGAATTTTCTTCCTCTTGGTCACTTTCTTCCATGGTGACCCCAACATTAGACTTCAATGCAAAAATCTCCTTCTTCAAGGCTTCTAGTTCTCTAACCTATTGATCAATATTTCTAGCAATTGTGCTTCCTTTAGGAGGCATCTTGACTCCTCAAATTCCACCTTTTTCCTTGCTCAAACTTCAACCTTCTCCCTCAAGAGATCTACTTCCTACACTCTGATACCAATTGATGCATTAATACAGGGAGGCAATCAATTCGCTTTCACAATACAAAGAGATTCCAACCACTTTTCTTACCCCAAAACTAAATCTTTGCTTGTATTCATAATTTCACCTAGTCTCTCTAGTAGGTTAGCAGAACTAGTTTCTTAACCACAACTTTCAAATTTTATAAACAAACTCTCCAACCACCAAGCTTTTCAAGCACCCATTTGTGCATTATTTGGCATGTCTCAAAACCCCATATGACTCTTTTGGACCAACATTTGGACAATGGTGAAGCAACTATTTGGAGATGTTGGTCCAAAAGAGTCATATGGGGTTTTGAGACATGTCAAAGAATGCACAAATGGGTGCTTGAAAAGGTTGGTGGTTGGAGAGTTTGTTAAGAAAATTTGAAAGTTGTGGTTAAGAAACTAGGTTTGTTGACCTACTAGAGAGACTAGGTGAAATTCTTAATACAAGCAAAGGTTGAGTTTTGGGGTAAGAAAAGTGGTTGGAATATCTTTGTATTGTGAAAGTGAATTGATTGCCTCCCTGTATTGCATCATCTTTAATTTTTTTTCCATCTTGATCTAAGCATCGAATTATTTGAAATAATGTAGCAAGTACAATGTGTCAAAGAGAGGAATGTAGACATGTAAAAATGACTAAAACATATCACACATCCAGAAACTATATTTTCCATCATTGGCATCATTTCCATTACCATTATTACATTTTCATCATTTCACATCATTTGCATCATTAATCCCTTTTTCACATCATTCCCATCATTTAACCCTATTTCTCTCCTTCGCCTCATATCATTATGAGTGTAAGACTCTCCTTTGCCTCACCCTCTAAGCCTTCTCCATTGCTTCCTCCATCATCTCCACCACATACCCCTCCTTGCTAGCATCAATGGATCTACATTATGGTCTCTCCACCATTCTCTATATCTAAGAGTGACCCCTAGGTCATCCACTCCTCCCTATCTATCTCAAAGCACCTCCCCTAAGTCTCTCCAGGACATTGCTACTATCCTTTGGGATATATATGGTCCCCACACCCCTGTCTCCTATGACAACCTAGAAAATATCTCCACCCCCTCTATGATATCCTTCATCATGTTGAACTAGTGTGTCACCCTAGCAAGCTCAAGTATTCCTCAATCCAAAATAGTTTTAAGTTGATGAGGTAACACTAGGAAAACATGTACCTGTAGAACTCTCCATCCTCCTCCCAATCCTCCACCTCACTATACTGGGGCTGTATGATGTTCCCATCATCCAACTCATCCATTAGTTGTCTCTAGGGTGCCATGCTCTACACATTCCTATAGTTGAGTCCTAGCTACCAATAAAACACTATGTTCTCATTTACTGCCCTTGTTTCCCTCTCTCTTACTGATTGTGCAACACTAATATGCTCTTAGGCCCACACCTTTAGCAAGGTAATGTGTGTTAAACTAACACCTCATCTATAACATATGAGGTGCATGTCCCAATATAACTAGGCTAGTAAGCATGGCCCCCATGCATATCTTTGTGCCCTCTCCACAATCCCTACCATGGCACTTCCTAGCGTCAAGTTGAAGAAATTCCCACTCCTATCTAGTAGGAGAACTCTGTTGATGAGCCCACACAAATACAGTTCCAATGTTGACACCAACTCTCTACATTCATCAACATCCAATTATTTCCCCTGTGTCAACAGGTCTATCCTATCAAAAATTGCCTGCACCAACTCTAGCATAGCCTATGCACTTGATGCTAATACCCTAGGATCTCAAATAGGAAGCCATAGAATCCTCCATACATCCTCCAATGTAAGAGTAATCTCCCTTGTCGGGAGGTGGAATGTGCTCATCTTTAAGCTCTATCTCTCTACCAATGTAGTCAGCAAGGGCTTATGTGCTCGAATCACTAGCATCTTGGCAATGTACACCAAGCCACATGCACCCAACAAAGCCCAATTTGCATCTAAAAAATTATGTTGTGATATATAGAACCATAAATCTCCTCTCTTGAGTCTGTAGTTTGTGGCTTACATTCATCCAATCCACATGTTAGGTCTTTCTTTTCCCCCTATTCTATCTTTTTTTCTCACTTTCTTGGAAGCTCCGCCCTTGGAGCGCATCCAACTATACTCCAACAGATCCACCCATGCAAGTACGCATCCACCTATTCTTCAACGAATCCTCCCCTTGGGCGAATCTACCTACCCACCCATTGATATTCCTTTTGATGCATGCACCCTTCATCTAGTGAATATACCTTTATGCGGTCGATCCACCTTTGCTTTAATGGATCCACCCTTTGGTTGAATCAACCTATCCTTCATATCTACCCGTCTACCTATGGATCCACCTTTTAGCGAATCCTCCTATCCTTTGGTGGGTTTTACTATGCTAGGTGCACTCACCCATTCACTGTGGATCTTCCCCTTCACCTCTTCTTAGTACATCCACCCATCCTGTTGCGCAACTACCTTTTGACACGTCTACCTAAGTGTAGGAAGATCCACCCATCCTATTGCACAACTACCTTTTGACACATCTACCTAAGTGCAAGCATATCCGCTTTTCTAGGGCACATCTTCCTTTCCTCCTTCTTGGGTGAATTTTCCCTATTGTGATGGGTGGATCGACCCGATCATGGACTTTGACCTATCATAAATGTGCTTAAAACAAAAGTACAAGGTAAAGTTGTAAGGTGTACTTAACCTCCTCACTCTCCTCTCTATGCACGTGCCCTCATAATGTCAGCTCAATGTGGAATAGCTCACATTTGTATGCCATTATACTCACATTTCTCTATATGCTCTCTCAAATGCTCAAGGTTCCAATGAATAGTGATTAGCCCCTAATTTTCTCATTTTTTCTCTCATTTTATCCTCATTGCTTCATTTTCTTCTATTATTTCACCATTCTTCCTCATTTTTCATTTGGGATCTATTTTTTTCCTTATTTTGGGTATGTGCAGGATCATCATTAGAAAAAAAGGCCCTTAAGTGGCAAAAAATTCAAAAAAAACAAAGTTAGTCAACTTGACATAAAAATTTGAGTAAGTTATCTATATTATTTCAAAAGTATGTAAGAATAGAATCTATAGAAAATTGAATGTAGTTTCTAAACTACTAGGTTTATTTAAAAAATAAAAAAATATATTTGGTGAAAATTTGAAATTTCAATGTAGTAGTACTTAAAGTTTAGGGAAAAAATAAGTAGGTGTCCGTCTAACCACCCTAACCACAATAAAATGACCATAGTTTTATAAGATTTTAGATATAAGTAGAGGACTCCATTTCCTGATGTGATGCATATTTTTGTAATTTGTTTCCAAGTAAATAATTAATTATGATTTTTTTTATTATAACTTTAAAAATATAAAACTTGTATGTCTAACTACCTTAACTTCACAAAACTTCAGTGAAATTCCATTTTTTAATCCTATATTATGCAAAGCATAGAATGTGACACATGTTTTGGATTGAAAAAATGTGATACCGCTTGAAAAGCTATATATGTTTTCAATCAACCTATCAATCAGGACTTTAGTCGTAATTCAAATAGAAAATGAATAATAATTATTTATTAAATTCAAAGTGAAGCATAATTTATATTGGTGGAACGCTGAGAATCCCCTGTGAAAACCCTTTTCGTTTCATCAATTTTGGGTAAAAAGAAAGTCGTCAGCCACATACCCATCATATCACCACTTTTTGGCCCATCCTGATTTTGCACATACCTTTTCCATCTTTTGAGAGGCTACCCAGGCCCCTTTTTCCCATCCACCCTATTGAGGGGACATCACTCCCTTCATATCACTTTTCTGCTACATTATCTTTTCACTTTGTGTTGGGGCATATTTCCATCCACTTCCTCTATTGAGTTGACTATATTTTAATCTTCTTTGAACATCATTATATAATTATAACGTTATTTTAAAGAAGGGAAAAATGTAGACACCTAAAATTGACCACTTCATTTGATTGATTTTACCTTGTCATTCCATCTAAATCCCCTCCTATTCACATTAATTAAATAATATTACATTTATTTAATTAATATCGTCAATTTCCCTAAGTCCTCTAAAGTCTGAAGGTAATTAATTAATCAATTGATTACATTATCTGTTGTCCCCCTTCCTCTTTAAATTATATAATACTCTTATTTATTTAATTTAATCATTTTATCCCCCTTAAGAATTAAATAAAATATTTAAGTTTTCAATTTCCTCTCTCCTTGTCACATCTCACATTATCACTCATTAACCCCTAATCCTAATCATAATCCCTCTGTGTTAATGATGTGCACACACTTAATCCTTAATTAAGAGGTTTCACATCCTCCATTTTTTTTCACTTGCATCATAATCTTTTCTCCATTAGCCTAATCTCCACCTAATCCTTCCCTTAAACACTTGCACATTCTTAATCCCTTGATTAAGAAAGGGATAACCTATTTTCCTTTTATTTCCTTCCACCATCTCCAATCAGCCTTAAAGGTTTTCCCTTTTTGGAGAAGTAACCCCACATGGGTTACCTCTCCAAAGGACACCAAAGGAATTTAAAAATCCTTTTATTCCCCTCCATCCCATCATTTTGAAGGATTGGAAAAAAAATATCTTTATGAGGAAGATCTTGTCCATCTCTCGAGGTACTTGCAAAGTACCCATCTTCCTCTCAAGCCTCCACATAGTGATACTTGTCACCATCCTAGGCTTCAAGTCAAATTTCCTCTCTTTCCTCCCATGATGCCACTTGGCATCACCTCATGAGTTGAGATGTCTCAACTCATCTCAACCATTGATCTTCAACTTTCAATCCTATCCCTTGATCCAATTCATCCTTTCATCAAAGATAAAAACACTTACTCATTTTTCCAATCCATAATAGTTTGAGCGAATTGATATTGTTATGCTAACAAATTTACATGAGCAGACACCAAAATTAATCACATCAGGGAAATCTCCACATCGAGTTTGTCATCATACTTGGATTTTACATTTGGTCGATTTTAGCTTATCATTTCATCTAGAAATCTCCTAAATAATATTGCATTTATTTAATTAATATCATCAATTTCCCTAAGTCCTCTAAAGTCCTAAGATAATTAATTAATCAATTGATTGTATTACCTTGTGTGCCCCTTCCTCTTTAAATTAAATAAATATTCTTATTTATTTAATTTAATCATTTTATATCCTCTCAAGAATTAAAAAAATATATATTTAATTCTTCAATTTCTTCTCTCCTTGTCACATCTCACATTATCTCTCATTAACCCCTAATCCTAAACCTAATCCCTCCACTAATGATGTGCACACACTTAATTCCTGATTAAGAGATGTCACATCCTCCATTTTTTCCCACTTGACTCATAATAATTTCTCCATTAGCTAAATCTCTACCTAATCCTTCCCTTAAACAGTTACACATTCTTAATCCCTTTATTAAGAAAGGGATAACCTCTTTTCAATTTATTGTCTTCTACCATGTTCAATTAGCCTTAAAGGCTTTCCCTTTTTGGAGAAGTAACCCCACATGGACCATTACCTCTCCAAAGTACACCAAAGGAATTTAAAATTCCTTTTATTCCCCTCCATCCCATCATTTTGGAGGATTTGACAAGAAATTTTCCTTTATGAGGAAGATCTTGTCCATCTCCCAAGGTACTTGCAAAGTACCCATCTTCCTCTCAAGCCTCTACATGGTGACACTTGTCACCATCCTAGGCTTTGATAAGTCAACTCTCCTCCTTTTTCTCCCATGATGCCATTTGGCATCACCTCATGAGTTGAGATGTCTCAACTCGTCTCAACCATTGATCTTGAACTTTCAATCCTAGCCCTTGATCCAATTCATCCCTTCATCAAAGACAAAAACACTTAGCCATTTTTCCAATGTACAATCCTTTGAGCAAATCGATACCATTATGCTACCAAGTTTTCATGAGCACATACCGAAATCAATCGCACCAGGGCGATCTCCACATTGAGCTCGTCATCATACTTGGATTTCATTGAATTTTGAGTCTAGGTATGAGTTCTTAGTCTCTAGTCTTGAGTGTTGCTTGTTTTATGTATTTTGTTGGGTTTTCTTAGCATTTCCTAACATTTAGAATATATTTTTCACCACACAAAATCTTTATATGCCCCTTAACTAAAATTTCCATAGTGTGACCTTGTTTTATATGAATTGAGCACACACACACACACACACACACACACACACACACACTCTCTCTCTCTCTCTCTCTCTCTCTCTCTCCCTCTCTATAATTTTATTTCTTAATAATATTGAATAAGAAAGTATGAAATGTTAAGTAATAAGTCTACCTACACATAGATGAAGGAATAATTCAATCATGTAGAGTCAAACTAGAAGGAATTCAAAAAATATTACAAATATCAAAATATCAAATTTATTGTCAAATATTTAGTTGAAACAAATCAAGGACCAAATTATTTATTATAATTAATATCAAAAAATTCAAGTTCCTCATAATTAATAATTGAATAAAAATATGTTCACTAGATCTAAAAGGAAACAAATCACATGATGTTATATGAACAAATTAACAAAACATGACTTAATGCACAATTATAGATCTAGCCTTTTAAGAGGTCTTTTATTACACTCATCAAAAACATATTGGTGTGACATCATATTTGATAACATGAACCTAAAACCTTCAATTTAAATAGCTAGCTTACAAAATAAATTACTATAAATATTTGAGCTATTCAAAACTACCAGGTATGATTTTCAAAGGTGATAAATTAGGATTCACAACTGTTGAACCCTCTCCCTCTCTCCTATGCACATGTCTGAGTTGATTGATATGAGGACTATATACTCGTGGACTTAAAACATTCCTGGCTTCACTAGGATGTGGGATTTCATTTGTACTAGTTATCTTTGGACTTTGTGTGTGTCTAATTTCACCACGGCTTCGAGTAATCATCTCATCTAAAATTTCTCCATCATCTGCTTTTGGCCTGCCAGCTTCCTGTGATGGTACAAATTATATTGTTCAATTATTGGTAGAAATTATAAGGTAAACATATTTTTCTAAACTAGAAATGTGATAAATGCATCTTACATTGTTTGTTATGTTGAATGGTATTGCAAGTGACTCTTCGTAGTCAGCTGCATCCAATTCTTGAAGATGTGCTCCTTTGTAAAACCTTGGAAGCACATACTGTCTTATGGGGACCAACAACATGATTAGCAATGGAAATAGTACACCAGCTATGGGAATCAAGGTTATGCCAAAACAAGATAGTAAATAGCATGTTTGGAATATAGTAAACATAACAATTATTTTGAAAGGTACTGTATCAATGAATGAAGCATGATGCTT
This sequence comes from Sequoia sempervirens, assembly GCA_007258455.2. Lineage (NCBI taxonomy): Eukaryota > Viridiplantae > Streptophyta > Pinopsida > Cupressales > Cupressaceae > Sequoia > Sequoia sempervirens. The sequence goes on from VDFB02179234.1 coordinate 7,365,746, forward strand.
CTCCAACACCCTGTAACCATAAGTTCAACAAGAAGGTTTGATTAGTCCTAAACTCAACAAATTGTCTTCAAGAATTTGATTTTCATTGAAAGAAAGAAGAAAGATAGGATTTAGTTTTAGTATAATTGAAATCAATTTTCCATACATGAATCTACGACTTGGAGCAGTGAACATAAGCAATATTCTTTCCCAGAATTGATTTCCAGGCAAACTCTCTATGGCCATGAAAGCAAAGTAACCCCAAAGAACAGAAGTCGGGATCTTTTTAAGGAGAGGCATTGCACCAAGACAACAAACCACCAAACTAGCTTGCAACAAGTTACTAAGTCGTTGTTCCTTAACTTCAATAGGTAGGAGGTCATCTATGTCCTTCTCAACATTAAAAATTGATTCATCAACTGGACCATCTATGCTTCCAGAACTTGTGGCTAATTGAATAGTGGTATCCTTTAATTGATTAAGTGCCTACAATGAGGGTGTCCAATAAACCAATAAATCAATGGGTCAAAGTTTTAAACCATAAAAAGTACCTAGAACCAAAAACATGACTATCTTACAAAGGTAGGTGGAGGCTGGTAAACCAATGGAGTTTGCATTTGCTGGTAAGTTTCTTGCATGTTTCCATATAGTTCTCCTAAATTTGAATTAGCTTGAAAGCTTTCATGAGCTGTTCTTACTAACTTTTTGCGCACCAGCTGTATTAAAACACTTGTCATTAGAAACTATATAACAAAATAGTGAGACTGTGTTATTTTTATACTAATTAGAATTTATAGGCACCTGATGTTTGAGAGTAGCTAAACTTTTAGTGTGCATGGGAGATTGAGGAATAACACCATTTGAAGGAGGTATACCAAGTAGCCCACATAAAATAACCTGCCACAAAATAAGAAAATTTTGAATAATCAGCAGGTGAGGTTTGTATTCATATTTATTGGAAAAATACATAATTAATTTACAATCTACATTAAATAACAGTTGATTGAAATATTTATGATTTTTAGTGAGATGAGCAAATCTCGTCATCAATTAACTGTACTAATAGCTTTTAAATATCTCTCATAATCTAAAAAAACCGTATCATAACACAAAACTTTCTTAATATGCTTTAAAATCACTTATGCATTCATACAATACTAAACATTCACAATAATCAATAAATAACAAAGAGAAAACCAATGACCAGTGACAGTTGATAGTAAAAATGGAGTTCTATATAGTTTTCCCTACCAAAAATCCCAAGAGAAGCAGGTCATAATGAAATGAAGATGGCTTCTTCAAGTTGAATTCTTTTTGTTGGGCAAGTTGAGATGCCACGCTGTGATCAAAATAATAAAGCACAGCAATCATTGTAGCTGGAATAAATGCTCCAATGATGTATATCACTGGTACATCAAGCATATCCTGTTTCAACAAGTAAATAGCATTATTAGGTGCATCTGCCCAACCTCCATTGAAGACAATATTTCAAACAATCTTTTTGTAGTTTTACACGATTCAAATCCCAAACTTCCAAATCAGTCAGTTACTTAAGTCTTGTATTCATCTGAATTTTGAGAAAGAAAAAAAAATCTTGAAACCAAGTCTTGGGACTGTGTACCTTAACAACTGTCCAGTTGGCATAGGCATTGGGTGACCATGGATTAGGACTGAAAAGTCGTCGGGGTATTCCACTTGGAACACTGTTGGCTGGAGCATATGAAACTCCAGTCCACACAAGCACCATCAATGGCACCCCATAATCAGCAATAAGACCTCGGAGTGCTCCTGTAAATACAAAATTAGGTTAGAAAAGTCGCCTACAACTGACAGTGAATCGGTTGAACAACTACAGTTGTCTTTTCATAAGGACAGCTGTAGTACATTCCACATTACAGAGCATAAGTAGTAGGTCACATTAAGAAGCATGCAAAGCATTCCATCACATTTTTGACATTTGTATTTTCTCTCAATTTCTAGCAAACTGTGCACGTAAGTATAAAACAAAATATGGCCACAGAGATGAAAAAGAAGAACAAATCCCGACAAAGGACAATTCAAAGATCTACAAAAGACAATTTAAGGAACGGGTGAGGAATATCATAAAGAGCAGGTGAGTAAAACCAAGAAGAATAGGTGAGGAAAATCAAAGGAAAGATCGAGTACAGCATATGAGACAAGAATTAGAATAATTCTTGGTAATAGATAGATACCTGTCCCAAAACGCCAAGATCGGGCTTTGCGGCTTCGTAGTCCACTCAATAGAAGTCCAAATGAGAGAACCAACGCAAACATTCCATTTCCAAAACGCCATGAGGGTTGAAACTGTTCAAGTTTTGTATCTCCCCCCAATGGGACACGAAATTCATCCACAAGGCCCTGTAACAGACAGTTAAATTTAATCTATCTGGGTATCTTCAAATATTATTTTTTAATTATAATTTTATGCATCATCTTATTAAAAAGTTGTAAATAATTATCTTAATTTCATTAGTTAAAATTTACTTTTAATCATTGAACTAAACAATATTTAAAACTAATACTTCAAATAACTCAAACAAATATAATATGTATACTTTTTCAATTGATAATAGAAATTAAAAAAAAACATCAACTATTTGTCACGGTTCTAGGAAAATTCATTGTCACAGAAAATTCATTACCAAGAATTCACTGCCATGACAAATTCATTTCAAGGAAAATTCACTATAAGCAATTCACTGTGGTGGAAAATTCATCGCATTAAAAGTTTGCAATTAATTTTCAGTGACAGTGAATGACTAGTGGTGAATTTTTCTTTCATTGCTCAAAAAGTGAGAGCATCTCAGTTAGGAACATTTTTAAACAATGTTTTACAGATAATCACTCTATATGCCATTCTTAGAAAGGACAATCATAACAAAATTTCCCTGTTCAATATCTTTCTCAACAAATCATAAATCAAGAATATAAGCTACAATATTCTTAGAACCTTACACGAATAGCCTCTTCAAAGAACAACATTGCGATCAGCAAACCGAAAAGTTCACCGGCTATGCGGGTAAACCTATTGATAATTGAGCATGCACCCAGGATTGCCAACAAGATCAACAAAAATGAAGTCCAGACACATACCCTGCAGATCAAACAGTACTCTGGTTATTTATGAAGAAAACAAAACAATTGAAGCTTTTTCCTTTTAGTAATTGGATCCCAGAAAATCTTGATAAAGGCAATCCTATCCAACTTTGGTTCGGGTTTATAGACATGAATGATCGTTCTTGAACAAACATAAGACAAAGGGAGATTTATACCATCCTGCCCAAGCCAAAAACAAATGCGAGCCCAAATCCTTTTGGCTTTTGGCAAAGTTGAACATAAACGTATACATAAGCACAGTTGGCTCAGCTACTCCAAGAATCAGCAATGGATGACCACCCAAAAAAGAATGTATGATTCCGCATAGTCCAGTGGATGCCAATGTTTGAACTGCAGTCAAGATACCATCTGCAAAAAACAATTTCAGAAATTGCAATCTGTTGACCTGTATAATTAACTTTGAAATGATTTCTTTACCAGACTAACAAGTTGATACTGAAGGGGGCAATTCTTACTTGTGTTCCTGTCCAGCTGTTCCCCGAACGATATCACTGGAATTGCTGATGCAAAGAATATGTAAGTTGTGGGGGCAAGGATCCTGAATATCACAAGGATTCAAGGCTTGGTGAGTGTCTGAAAGGTTAATATTGGATGTTCAAGTACCATATATTCAATTGCAGAATTTAAATGAAATTTCTCCTCTTTATTTTCTAATAAACAACCTTCTAAGCAATTGGTTTAATTGACTATCACTGACACCATGAACCCAAGAACCTGTAAGTTAATTTAAACTTTGAATAGATTGTAAGGCAGGGCAAAACATGTCTTCCTGTAAATTTCAGCTCACTTGTAAAACAAATATTTGCTAGCATACAAGCATTATAAGGAATGAAATCATGCAACTGAAACATTCCAGACAATTTAATCTAATTCAAAGTCATTTAAATGAATTAGCTAATATTAATATTAAGATTGGTCTCTGATTTTCAGTGTATATTTTTCATTTGATGTTTGAATCACACTTAGTGATTCTGCATCATCAGAAAGAGAACAATAGAAAAATATTATGATGATGGATCACTGATTGTAATTAGAAACATCAAATAAAAAATATACATGAATGTAGAAACAATCTTAATATTATTATTACATGGACTGTGAATTGTGAAAAACTCATGCGAATAATTAGGATGTTGAGCACCTGTATCCTGCAGTGAAGCCACTAGTCCAATCTTGCTTGTAACACAGCAATCTTCCTTTAAGATCATTCTTGATCCCTTCAAATGGTATAAATGTCTCCTCCATTGCAAGGTAGGATAAGAAAGAGAAGGGAATTGCAAATTCTTTGTTTGACACTTTGATTGTGAAGAAAGAAATATGTAACACTATTTTATAAATGATAATATAGACACTTATTCACCAAAAACAAAAATTCAAACTCACACCTCTCTGATTACAGGATAAGAAGGCTTTGTATAATACAATCTTTTGTATCTGTGCTAATCGAAGTCCAAAAATCAAATACCTATCCTAGTAAAAGAAGATATACTCTTCTCAATTAAATTTTGGGGTGAAATTAGGGGAAGAAACGGAGGGGACATATATATTCAGAGGCCTGTCAATCGGGAAAGAAATTCCGTGTCCAAGCATTACTTGGACTCCATGGCCGAAGACAAATAAATAAAATCTGATGTACATCCAACTGGCCGATTGCTATCACAGACCTGCATGACTTTTCTAATAGAATAAAATGGAATATGCATTCTGGATCAGAAGAACAGCCAAGAGTTACAACTACTTGGGCTCCACAGCTGAAAACAGACCAGATAAAATCTGATATGACATCTAGCTGGTCAATTGCTTTCACAGACCTACAGGACCACCCTAATAGACTTACAATTACTTAGACTCCATCGCTGAAGACAAACAAATAAAATTTGATGTTACATACAGGACAGATGTTTTTCACAGACCTACAGGACCACTCTAATAGAATTAAATGGGATATGGGATCTGATCAGAAGAACAGCCAGGAGTTATACATTTACTTGGACACCATAGCTGAAGGCAAAAAAGACAAAATTTGATGTTACATGCTGGGCAGATGCTTTCAAAGACCTACATGGGTACTCAGAGAACAGAATGAATCTGTTCTATGGAATCCAAATCAGGAAAGCAAGATTTTTTTCTTTTCTTTTGTGGGCTAGCCTCTTTGAAGGGAAAATGATTCAGACTTCAATTGGAACAATTAACGCTTGAGAGACAAGAAGAAGAAAGTCGTGGAGGATTTTGGAAGAGATACAACCAGTGGCTTTACGTGATCTTTCGAAATCAAATACGAAAAACAAATGGATGAAATTCCAGAATTTCTCAGGCTCTATTCATAATTTAATGGTGGATTACTGTTGTGGTGGTGATTATTTATAGATTATAGAAAATGATAGACGGTGCGCATGCAAATGCATACGAATGAAACCTGCCCCATTCCTTTCTCGCATTTTAAATAAATGGGCTCCATGTGAACTTCGCTTGCAGACAAGACGCATAAAAAGCGGATCCGCAGACAAAAAAGAAATCCTTGAGCATGTTAAACTTATAAAATATTTTATACGTAACGCAAGGAACTTGCTGTATATTTTTCATTAATTAGATGTATGCGTTGTGATTTCTGGTTTGGAGTATAAAAACAGTAAGATTTAAAGTGAAAATGTCTGGTACGCATTTGGCACTGGGTAGTTTAAATCCCGGTTGAAGGATTCCTCTAGATATTTAAATGCGCTACTAGGCATAAATAAAGCACCATTGTTTACAGCAAAACTAATAATACAGGCCCCGTCCAAATTAAAACCGAAGCTGGTAAGGGTTTCAACTTTTTAATGACATATGATGATTGTCACTGGATTAACAATGAATTGTCTATCCAGTCATCAGACTGTACATTTGATCATATTTATTAATTTATTGAAAATCAGAATAATATGTTTTTTTATTTTCAATTAATTACTAAATACAGTCAAATGTGAATCCTAATGGTTGGATAGATGTTGCCGGTTAACAAGAAATTGGTGATGAAAACCTAAGACGATGCTTGAACTAAATTTAGTGTTTTTGATAAGGTAAGCAAAGATTTTGAAAGGGCGCAGACCCTTGCATTAAATTTAGTGTTAAAATGTCATGTTTTTTATAATAATAGTTGGTGTTTGTTATTTAATTTATCTTGATGTTCAGTCTTTGTTAATGTTATCTTCATTTTTGTTTTACATGGAATCTTAAAAAGTTATGCACTTTTCAATTGAGTGTACACCATGGAAATTTCTTGTTTGAATTTTTCTTTGTACTTTTGGTCAAAAAAATGATGTCATCCTTAATGTTTTGGGATTGAGTCTAAGTTTTGTAAAAGATGGGTCTCAAAGATTAAAAGTGAGTGTTTTTAATTATAGAAGAGTTATGGAATGTTCAAGCAAATATACAATTGTTGCAACTTGCATATTAAACTTTATCCCCCACTAAAATACATTGTAGGCTTTCTCTAGCATTTTGAAATCTATGCAAATTGTTTGAGTGATTCCAATTTTGATATTATTTAGAGAATGAAACTTCATACATTTTAAACAAATGATCAAAATTTGCTAAACTGCTCAAAAACTTCATTTCTATGCTAAGTATAACTAAGCTAAGTTCAAACCTTTTTGACAAATAAGAAAAAATTATAAATTGTGTTTCAAGTTCTAGTTTCCACCAACTTAAAAAAGATGAACTTTGTAGGTGGTTTGCAAACTTATAAATGTTGACAATAATTAGAACGATTTAACAAAGTGAAGTTTCAAAAAGTTCGAAGGAAGTTTGTACTTTTTGTAGAAGTGCATTTGACTTCCACTCTACCCTATCACTCTACATTTATTTCAATTGTCATGCACATGTAGAAAAAAAAAAATTATTACATTACCTTTTCATTTTGAGTTATTTATTTTTGTGATTAATACTTTTACCTCTATTTTGTGGCCTACAAATTACAAACTCTTTGTGTATGCATTTGGTTTGTTTCTATTGATTGATTTCTTTCTTTCATCAAACATACAAACTTCTTGAAAAGGGAGTTTTTGTTCTTAAATCTAAGCTAGGGTTTCACAAGGTTTTATTTGATCCCCTACAAATCATGGTCATCCATTACAATCTAGGCATTTTCAAGCACCATAGTGATTGATTGGTTATTTATTTGGATTTATAAGAAAAAACATTAATTTTCTTATAATTAACTACTCAAATATGTTTTAGCAAAACCCTAGTTTTTATTTTTCAAACTCAATTAGGGATTTTTCTTGTATATCCTTATGTTGGTGTGTTTGATCCATTCCTTAGTCAAATTCTAGGAGTTAACTATTTTTTCTTTACCTTTTGTTTTGGTAAGAGATGTAGAATTTTTCATTAAAGTAAATTTTGCATTTTACAACTCAAGCCCTAGTTACTGTTAGGGTTAGAAATGGTAGATATCTAACAATTAAATGCAGATTTAATTAATAAACAAAGAAACTAAAACGCACGTAGAATAAATTATAACACAGAATTTAACATGGTTCACCCAATCCAGGCTACATCCACCAAACAACAGCCATCCAATGATTTTATTATCCAATGTAAAAACCTATTACAATCTTGCGAATAATCGCATTTTTCATCATACTATAACACCCATCTGAACCCTTTTTTAACAAGCTTAAAAGTTTCCAGATTTTGGGTTCTACAAAATCGGATTTTTCCTTTTTCGTTGATTTTTCCCTTTTTCGGTGATGACGTGAAAAAGTAGGAGGAAAATTTTTCTTGAGGGTTGTCACCCCCGAACCCTCGCCCAGGGCCCGGCCCAACCCCAGACCTTGGCAAGGATACATGCCGAGATGTACAGTATAGCATGATCAATTGCCACACACCAACAATTACTACCTAATTAATACCATTTAAACATTTCAAAGTTTAAGGAATTTTTTTTTTCTAATTGTAACTCTACCTTTGATCCCTACTAACATATAAGTACAAATTTTCAAGGTTATTCTATAATAAAACATAATTAAAATTATGTTTTAAATTTTAAATCCCAACCATTGTTAAATTTCAAAGTTTTAGAAGTCCGAAAAGTAAATTAAAAAAATTGTAATTGCTTTGAAATATTTGATTCCCACTAGCCTTGTATTACCTCACTAGACTTTGTAACTTTCCTAACAAATTTACAAATTTCTCTCTAGCACTAAAACCCTATGATGTTAAAAACTCACATATTGCAAATTTCCTAATTAGCTCCTTGCTTTTGATTTTCATTGGCATATCCATTGCTTGAATAATCTAGATGGATTCATCTTTTCATAGCTTACAATCTTCTTGAAAATTTTGGAGACCAAATAATCTAAGAATATGAAGTATGATTTCAAAGGTTATCATTATCCTTCAAATCCCACTTCAACATTTTTAGAGATTGGAAGTACATACTTAGGGCATCTAGATAACAATGTATTCATTCAAAGATTTAAAAAGCTATAGGACTAGCCATATTGGACTCATTCAATAAAAAATTATGGCATTATCCAAGCTACAACATTTATATTTTTAGTACAATCTCTTGAACTTGTATTGGTGTATGTTCAAAAAAATTATATATAAAAGAGGAGAATTTATAGGCCCCCAAATCAACTCATCCTTGATATCACTTTTGAGGCTACTGAAGAGAAATTTGGGTTTCCAACCTATATCAAATATGCATCTATTTATATCAAATATATATAACTACTTGTGTGAGATTTTTGAATGAAACTTACTTGAGAAAGAGTAGAGATTCTATTACTAGAATGCCCAAGATCATTCATAAGAGTGAATTCACTAAATACATAAGTGATCTAATTACTCTACTTAATATAATAGTGGGAAACCCTATTTCTAAATACTTCTACTCATGGATGTGCTTTTTATACTCACCATTATGAATGACACAAACAAAATAGATTGAAAAACCTTAACTAGTGATCATTTGCATGATCAACTATGTGATGTATAAAATACCAAAAAAAATATATGACATCCTATTTTCTATATATTTTGACAAGGAGAGAAATCTTTCCAAGGTTAACTATAATAGAAACCATGGGTTTGAGAGAAAAAAAAAATTATGAAAATTATCCTAAAATGGAGTTGAGAGCAAGAAACAAACACTATAATAAGGTAATTGATCCTTTTGTATTTTATCTAGTCATACTTGAACTAGATAATTGTTAGAATAAGGGATCTCATTCAAAGCTAGATCTATAATCATTGACTAAAGAAATTAGTTTATCCATTTTTAAAAATTTACCTATATTAGAGTTGGAGGGTTTACCACCACTCCATATGATCTATTAAATTATCATAGTAATAAAATTATCTTGTTAGAATTATGTAAGCACTTGAGTCAATATCATAAGATACTTTCAAATAAGCATAAGACTAGTGTTTTTTTCCCTATTCAATTTTGAATACACACATATTTATATGCTAAGACTATTAAAAAGGAATGAAAACAATTACTCTATATCTCTATAAGAAAATAGGAAATTATTATTCTTGAGGAGAGACTGAGATTTGATTATATTGAGCTCTACAAAAATTAACCTAACATAAAATATTTTTAGGTTGAGTACATGGATGAACATGAGGTTAAAATAAAATATTATTCTAACCTAACCATATATTGAATATGGGTGCATGATATTAGCAATTTACCAAAAGGGATCTCAAATTATGGAGAAGTGGTCATGACTTATTGGTGTGATCATGGTTTGGTACATATCTTATTCCTTTCTAAGACTTATTCACACCCTTAGGGAAATTAAATAAGGAATGATTAGTCTATTTACCTTTTATCTCTCAAGTCATATGATTATGACAATTGTCATAATCTTATGTAGTCATGTGTCTCATCTTACCTAATTAGCCAAGTTTCTATTTTACATCACATACGTGTATTGTATCTTATATGCATTGTATCATTATTGGTAATGCATTAGTAATTATTACTTATATCTTTTGTGGAAGGTTATTTGGTGTTGTAAAAAAATTTTGGTCCTATGATTCTTTAAGGTGACTCCAATCTTTGATTTTGTAAGCCCATTCTCAATTTTGCAAAGATCCCACCAATATTTTTTAGTGGATGCATCTTAGTCTATGTCTAAACCCATAAACATTCTAGAAGGGAAAAATCTATATGGATTGACTATAAAATTGATATAATTTGGTTATATTCCCTTGGAGGAATTTTTAGACCATACCTTGGTTGTACATTTTTTGTGTTATTTGCATAGGCATTGTAATTATCAAAATATTCTATAGCATAATCCCTTGACTATTAGCATAATATTTGTGCAAAGGTATTTCTAAAATGCTATGTTTTAATGAAACATTTATTTTATTTGAGGGTATAAGCTATGAAGACAACTATACTATAAAATCTTTTCCTTTGTACTATAGGGAGCCCATTGGCTTAGACCCTTACCATCTCACCCCTTTATGTAGGATTCCCAATTATTATAAATTATTGCTATGTGATTGTTAACCAATGTTCTACTTGAGCACTAGATAGTATTCTAATTGTTAGCCAATATTGTAATATAATTGAGTTTCTCCACATGATTTGGTTATTCAAGAGCATTATGATCTTGAGAGAATTTTTCTTCAAGGAGAGTTGATCATGGGTCTTATTTGTATAGGTTTTATGGATTTGATTCTTCATCAAGATTGTCCCTCATAAAACATATCGATTCATTGAGTGGGATTTGACATTAATGGTTTGATAATTTGGACTACATGTATGTGTCATCCCACAATAATGGGTTCCAAACTTGGGACACCCTGATTTTTGCCTAAAATCACATATTTTTTAGAAAAACTAATGATTTAAGCCTCAAGGAATTCAATCTAAAGGGATTTAATTGAAGAGGGTTAGATAAGACTCCCTTAGATCAAACCCCCTTGGATAGAGCCCCTCTAGTCTTAAATCATACCCACAATGGAGTCTCCACATCTACCAAAATGTTGGTAAAAACACAGTTTTTCTTTACCTTTTGAGGGATTAAATAAAGTCATTTAGAAATTATTTTTTGTATGTAACCCTTATTATAAGCTTTCCAAAAATTATAATTTTAAATATTTTTAATTTTATAATTATATTTATATTATATTTCTTGTGAATGTTATATTTTTTCACTAAATGCAAGGTATTTGTTTGAACACATAGGTAGAAAAATAGAAAAAAAAAAAAAAAATCTAAAAAATATGTGTGCACTAGGTATTGATGTTATTATTTCAAGAAAAAATAAAAATTAGTTTCAATATACATACAAAACAAGTTATGCATGAAGAAATACACCCATTTCTAGATTATAATTACTTTGACTTCAAAAAAAAAATTAACAAAACTATCAAATAAGAAATTCTGAAAAAAAAATCATTGCACTAGATATTTTATGTTAAAAATCTATATTTTAAAAATTATAATTTTATCCTTTCAATAAAAAAAGTTATGCGTGATGACATAAACGTTATTGTTTTCTTGTCTCCCTCATCTACTTCAGCATATAATTTAGTAGTTCCTTCTAATAGACCATCATGCTCTAACATGTTATTAACCAAAGTGTCTAACTTTATTGGTGAGCAAGCTCTTACCAAAGGAGTTTTTCTTCTTTTTAGGCTTTGAAGTGTCTTCTTTTGATTTCTTCTCCTTTTTCTTCTCGGGATTTTTATGGACGTGAATAGTGAAAGCCTCTTTCTTCTTTTCTATCTCCTCTTCATCAATGGTGTCCACAACATTAATCTTGGGCTTCTTTGCTTCAATTCTAACCTCTTATGAGGCATCTTCACCACTTGTGGAGAAACTACTTCTTTTCCTTTTTAGTTGTTCTTCATCCTCCAATCCAAGTTCAATTTCTTCTACAACATCACTCAAATTCCTCTTTCTAGATTCCTTTTGTTTCTTCCTCCTTCTAGAGTTAGCAGGGGGTGCTACCAGAGGTATATTTTTCCTTTTGGTAGACCAGGTGTTGGGTCCAGAGGGTGCAGTTTCTTCTTTTGGTACAGAATCATTAGGCTCCACCTTCTTTCCTTTAGCAACAATAGAACCAAAGGATTTTGGAAATGAAAAGGAAGGGGTGGAAGCTATTCTTGATCTACGTGGTTCAGAGGACTCACCAATTGTACCATCTACTTTGGCATCCCTTTCTACAGTGATTTTCCTTAGCATGTCTACTTCACCTTTTGAAATTCCATGTAATGCAAAGTATTGATTTACTTGTTTACTTACTCTTTTGTTCCTTGTAGGTTTTATGTTTCCAAGTGCACTTCAGTTGATTTTTCCTCATATGTCCCATGTCTTGGAAAGGAGGGTTCCATAGGACTCTTCAATAACAAATCAGCATATCCCTCAACATCTTTCTCAGTTCAATGCATATTGTCCTTGGTTCAACAACCTCTATAATGCATTCATCAGTGGAAACTATGAAAGTGATTTTATTTGTATACTTTTCCACTATATTTTAGGGAATCTTCTCTCTATCATGCATGTTTTTTTGAAATACTACAAAGAATGTGACCAGTGCATTATCCAGAGCTTTAAAGTCACCAATATTATCCATATAATCAAAAATTTGATGACCCAGTAGTTTTCTTCTATCCCAAATAATGTCTCTTCTCCTAGGTAGCTCTCTCAAGAAGTAAAAGAGTAAGCACACAATCAAGGTTCCAAATTTAAATGTGTACTTCTCTCTGGTTTTTTTTAGATTCTCCAAAATTTGTGCTGAGCAACTCACATAATTCATAATCTTTCCCATTCACCACCATACAACATATGGCAGTTATAGAACACTAAGTTATCCCTATTGGTGAAATAAATATTGTGACCTATCATGATTGTAGCATACTTCACAATACGATTAGTGATAGGTTTGGTTTTCAATGCTTTTTTGTCATAGGTAGCACCGGTCAACTCCATAACTTCTTTGTTCTTCACTAATTTTAGTACCGGTACAAGCTTGATATCGCACAATCTATTCACAACTTTGATCACTTCCTTAGAGATTATTCTAGGCTATTTTTCCACATAAAATTATCATGCATTCTACTTAAATCAATCCTCACATACTTCACATCCAATTCACTACTATAGTTAGGGAACCAATTCCAAACATCTAGTTTATTTCACACTAGATTACTATATTATGGTTTCACTAAGAAATTGTCTCTAGTTAGCTCATTAGACCAAATATCCTCAACCTTATGGTGGTCATATTCATCCAATTTTTCATGTATGTAAATTCTTGTTTCCTCAATAGGTAAAACCCTAGAAGGAATATTTGAAAAAGTGCCTTTGAGGTCATTTTCAAAGACATTCCATGAAAACCTCTTGAATTTTGGTCTAGGTCTTCCAATGATGTTAACTACAGTTGATGTAGCCATTATATCTTCAATTCACCCTTAAATTATTATAAAATCACTTATATTTCAAACCCACAAAGCACAAATAGTTGTAAATACCTTTAACAAAATCTAGGGTTTGAACATTCTTGCACCAAATTGCTTTGAATTTCCTTCAACTCACTTTCAATTCTCTCTAATTTTCTTCAAATGCATAAAAGTGATTAGAATCAACTTAAAAAATTTGCTTTATTCCCTTATGATTTTCTCTAATTTCACATTAATTACTTTAGTTTCTAAAAAGTTGATAAACACTTCACTAATACACTGTAAACCCTAAAATGCTTTGCAATTCTTTAGATTTGCATATTTTATATTGGTTTCATTTTCAAAAGCTTAATCATGTCATCTTATACTATATATCTTTGTGTCACCACTTGACACCTCATATTTCTAGGGGTCATTAGATTTATCTGTTATTGTTCCCCCTAAGCCCATGCCTAGATTTAATTTCGAGAATTACTCATAGGGGTGAATGCAATTTTATTGTCCCTCTATTTTGTTTCATGGTTCTCTTTTATTTTGTCAAATCTTCCTCCATTCCCTTCTTTGCTTAATGGGATCAGTTTGCTTGTGAGTTCATTTCCTCTTTCAGAATTCAAGTCTACCTTCATTCCTTACATGCAAATCAAATGTGTTCGGTTGTTGCAGAATTGATTTACGCCAATTTTTTTTTCAACCAAGCCCTTCCGTTCAATCTTTGTCACTGGTGTGCCAAATGCATTGTATATATTAAGTGACATTGAAGATTGAATCATTCTGCCATTATTCAATCTATTCATCGTGCTTTTTCTTGGTTCCACTTCCATTGTCCATTCCATTTTTCCATTCCATTCCATTCCATGTCCCTTCCATCCTTCCGTCCATTCCATTCAATCCACTATTTAGTCCATTCCTTCAATTTATCCATTTATTCTTTATTTAATTTCCTCTTCCACTCTCTGAATCTATCTTCTTCACTTCTTATTTCAAGTTTATTCCACCATTCTTACTTTTATGGATTCATTCAAAAATCTCATTCTCTTCTTTTCTTCCTTTCATTCCCGATATCTTCATTTCCTTCTTCATTGTTCATTCTTCTATATCTTTCTCTAAACTTCTTGATTTGTTCTCTCAGCTTTTTGATACATTCATTTGCTTCCCCTAGGTTTTCCTTTAGAATTTTTTTCTCACTTTCAACTCTATCAAGATCTTCAAGAGCAGCTTTAAGTTCTTATTTTTCAAACATGCAGTCATCTTCTATGTAAACAATTGAAGAAATTTCTTTTGATAGAATAGGACACTTTTTATCAACCATGTGTTCAATCTCCAAGATCTTCCTCAAGTTAGCCTTTTTAAAAGGAACTAGGCTCTGATACCAATTGTTGATCACCCAAAATACTAAGAGGGGGGTGAATTAGTATTCTATTGAACCATTTAATTATAATCCATTGAATGGTAAAAACATATCTACCTCCAACTATGAATGAAATCATGAAAGGAATCACAAGATCACATAACACATGAACACCAAGATTTTTACTTAGAAAACCCAAAAAGGGAAAAACCATGGTGAGGATTAGCTCACAAATATATTATAACCAGTTATAAGATATTACAGGGGATCACTTCCAGGTTACACTATCCAAGTTATAAATCTCACAACCATAAATAGATACAAAATAGAAATGGTTATACAACCAAAATATGAACTAATACAAAGTGCACCTTCCTTGTGCTAAATTTAGTTCCTTTGAAGCTCTAAATACAAAAATCTACTCTATTTAGCAGTCGCTCAACAATTCTACCTTTGTTCTAATTTCACACATCTAAATTCACATCTTCGTATGATATCATATCTTTCACACATCTCATTACTTGTCATATCTCCCTACAACTCAAAAATGTCCTACATATATACCCTATTACCTCTGCATACATCAATTAGGTTGACCTAATTTGATGTATCCCTATTTTAATTCAAAGTTACCTTGTCAGCTTCATACTTGATTCAAATACTTCTCCACACTCAAATGAACCATGCAACACTTATTTTGGGTTAGAATGGACCTCATATAGATCCCCTTAGCATCCCCAATGTATATTTAATCTTTTCAACATATCAAGTATTAGGTCGGCCAAGAATTAGACCTAATCACAAAATAAGCCAACTGATCACACACCAATGATCCATCTAATCACCTACTCACTTGCCATCTAGAGTACATAGTGTACTAACATCTATAAACAATCTCCCAAAATTGTAGAGTCATATTCCAATCACCAAAGGAATGTGAACCATATTACTATATCTATTTACACTGTGTAGAGCTAAAAACTATATGCTGGAATTTTTTCACTTCTATCTTTCAACCCATTTATTCAAAATCGCTAAAATATTGATCATAGGTATATTTAGTATTCCTAAATAACATACTATAATCTCATAAGCCAATCTTATTGCATGAGAAATTCTAGACCAAGTTACTGAATTAGGATACATACTTTAAACAAAACTATTAACAAACAATGTTGGCATCAATGACAATACATAAAATGGTTACTTCTTCATTCTTTCAACATATCCATAGCCTGAATACAAGAGTGAACATTTGCAAAAGGGAAACTAAAAATTGATGATAAAAGTGTGAAATTTGAAGGAGAGTGTTGTTTTTATAGAAAGCCATGAGAAATCTGTAGTACATGGTTTCCTAGGGATGAAATATTTGGGAATGCAAGTTGAGGTGGCGAAAGTACACTTTTCTCCAAAATAAAAAAGTTAAATCAAATAAATTCTCATGAAATTAGTATGAAGATCATGAGTTAGGTAAATTTTAGATTACATAATTAAATGGTAGTCATTTTAATTCATCCAAATGAGCCGTATTAATTATGAATTGTCTAGGTGTGCTACTCAAAATGAGAGTTAGATTGATGAGGTGACACATGTTAGAATATTGAGAAATTTTCTAAAGGTAATGCGTGCATGATTACGTGTGTGAATTAAATGAAGAGCATGATGACTAAGGTAAGGTATAATTATGACAAGCCTAATGCATTAATGTAAGTGTAGAGCCTCCAAATTTGAAGTTGTTGGCCAGGTTAATTTAGTAGGTTGACATAGATAAAATAAAATGGATGGTTGGTAGTTAATGTTTCTAAATTTAGAAGTAATCAAGTGATTTGATAACTTGCAGTGAAATTTTAACTTATGCCTATTTTTTTCGTAGATAACAAATTGCAATTCATTGAAATCTAGGATAAATATGGTAAAAAATTTCTAGAAAGTTCCACATACAAGAAATTCATTAAGTGAATATTTGGGTAATTGGTTAAAATTATCAAGGATTTTTACATTGAGTGAAAAATCAAAAGGTAACCTTCGCTATCCCTGTAATTCCCAACCTAATAGCGGGCTTCATTTCTTGCAAGTTGAAGCAAAAGAGCTTACAATGAAATAT
>VDFB02179234.1:7382824-7431900 GCA_007258455.2 Sequoia sempervirens
AGCATATGAAACTCCAGTCCACACAAGCACCATCAATGGCACCCCATAATCAGCAATAAGACCTCGGAGTGCTCCTGTAAATACAAAATTAGGTTTCATCCTGCAGGTAGAAAACTCGCCTACAACTGACAGTGAATCGGTTGAACAACTACAGTTATCTTTTCATAAGGACAGCTGTAGTCCATTCCACATTACAGAGCATAGTAGGTCACATTAAGAAGCATGCAAAGCTTTCCATCACATTTTTGACTTTTGTATTTTCTCTCAATTTCTAGCAAACTGTGCACGTATGTATCAAACAAAATATGACCACAGAGATGAAAAAGAAGAACAAATCCCGACAAAGGACAATTTAAAGATCTACAAAAGACAATTTAAGGAACGGGTGAGGAATATCATAAAGAGCAGGTGAGTAAAACCAAGAAGAATAGGTGAGAAAAATCAAAGGAAAGATTGAGTACAGCATATGAGACAAGAAGTAGAATAATTCTTGGTAATAGATAGATACCTGTCCCAAAACGCCAAGATCGGGCTTTGCGGCTTCGTAGTCCACTCAATAGAAGTCCAAATGAGAGAACCAACGCAAACATTCCATTTCCAAAACGCCATGAGGGTTGAAACTGTTCAAGTTTTGTATCTCCCCCCAATGGGACACAAAATTCATCCACAAGGCCCTGTAACAGACGGTTAAATTTAATCTATCTGGGTATCTTCAAAAAGTATCTCAGTTAGGAGCATTTTTACTCAATGTTTTACAGGTAGTCACTCTATATGCCATTCTTTGAAAGGACAATCATAACAAAATTTCCCTCTTCAATATCTTTTTCAACAAATCATAAATCAAGAATATAAACTACAATATTCTTAGAACCTTACACGAATAGCCTCTTCAAAGAACAACATTGCGATCAGCAAACCGAAAAGTTCACCGGCTATTCGGGTAAACCTATTGATAATTGAGCATGCACCCAGGATTGCCAACAAGATCAACAAAAATGAAGTCCACACACATACCCTGCAGATCAAACAGTACTCTGGTTATTTATGAAGAAAACAAAACAATTCAATCTTTTTCCTTAATTTGATCCCAGAAAATCTTGATAAAGGCAATACTATCTAACTCTGGTTCTGGTTTATAGGCATGAATGGTCGTTCTTGAAGATAACATAAGCCTGCAGGAAGATGTATACCATCCTGCCCAAGCCAAAAACAAATGCGAGCCCAAATCCTTTTGGCTTTTGGCAAAGTTGAACATAAACGTATACATAAGCACAGTTGGCTCAGCTACTCCAAGAATCAGCAATGGATGACCACCCAAAAAAGAATGTATGATTCCGCATAGTCCAGTGGATGCCAATGTTTGAACTGCAGTCAAGATACCATCTGCAAAAAACAATTTCAGAAATTGCAATCTGTTGACCTGTATAATTAACTTTGAAATGATTTCTTTACCGGACTAACAAGTTGATACTGAAGGTGGCAATTCTTACTTGTGTTCCTGTCCAGCTGTTCCCCGAACGATATCACTGGAATTGCTGATGCAAAGAATATGTAAGTTGTGGGAGCAAGGATCCTGAATATGGCAAGGATTCAAGGTTTGGTGAATGTCTGAAAGGTTAATAATGGATGTTCAAGTACCATATATTCAATTGCAGAATTTAAATGAAATTTCTCCTCTTTATTTTCTAATAAACAACCTTCTAAGCAATTGGTTTAATTGACTATTACTGACATCATGAACCCAAGAACCTGTAAGTTAATTTAAACTTTGAATAGATTGTAAGGCAGGGCAAAACATGTCTTCCTGTAAATTTCAGCTCACTTGTAAAACAAATTTTTGCTAGCATACAAGCATTAGAAGGAATGAAATCATGCAACTGAAACATTTCAGACAATTTAATCTAATTCAAAGTCATTTAAATGAATTAGCTAATATTAATATTAAGATTGGTTTCTGATTTTCAGTGTATATTTTTCATTCGATGTTTAGAATCACACTCAGTGATCCTGCATCATTAGAAGAGAACAATAGAAAAATATTATGATGATGGATCACTGATTGTGATTAGAAACATCAAATAAAAAATATACATGAATGTAGAAACAATCTTAATATTATTATTACATGGACTGTGAATTGTGAAAAACTCATGCGAATAATTAGCATGTTGAGCACCTGTATCCTGCAGTGAAGCCACTAGTCCAATCTTGCTTGTAACACAGCAATCTTCCTTTAAGATCATTCTTGATCCCTTCAAATGGTATAAATGTCTCCTCCATTACAAGGTAGAATAAGAAAGAGAAGGGAATTGCAAATTCTTTGTTTGACACTTGGATTGTGAAGAAAGAAATATGTAACACTATTTTATAAATGATAATATAGATACTTATTAAAAAAAGAAAGTAATAAAAGTCCTACTTAGATCCTCCAAAACTATAGACAAAAATTCAAACTCACGTTGTACCGGTTGTAGTAAGCCTCTCTGATTACAGGATAAGAAGGCTTTGTATAAAACAATCTTTTGTATTTGTGCTAATCGAAGTTCAAAAATCAAGTACCTATCCTAGTAAAAGAAGATATAATCTTCTCAATTAAATTCTGGGGTGAAATTAGGGGAAGAAA
This sequence comes from Sequoia sempervirens, assembly GCA_007258455.2. Lineage (NCBI taxonomy): Eukaryota > Viridiplantae > Streptophyta > Pinopsida > Cupressales > Cupressaceae > Sequoia > Sequoia sempervirens. The sequence continues at coordinate 7,385,448 of VDFB02179234.1, forward strand.
CGGAGGGGACATATATATTCAGAGGCCTATCAATCGGGAAAGAAATTCCGTGTCCAAGCATTACTTGGACTCCGTGGCCGAAGACAAATAAATAAAATCTGATGTACATCCAACCGGTCGATTGCTTTCACAGACCTGCATGACTTTTCTAATAGAATAAAATGGAATATGCATTCTGGATCAGAAGAACAGCCAAGAGTTACAACTACTTGGGCTCCACAGCTGAAAACAGACCAGATAAAATCTGCTATTACATCTAGCTGGTCAATTGCTTTCACAGACCTACAGGACCACCGTAATAAACTTACAATTACTTAGACTCCATAGCTGAAGACAAACATATAAAATTTGATGTTACATACTGGACAGATGTTTTCCACAGACCTACAGGACCACTCTAATAGAATTAAATGGGATATGGGATCTGATCAGAAGAACAGCCAGGAGTTAAACAATTACTTGTACTCCATAGCTGTACACAAAAAAGATAAAATTTGATGTTACATGCTGGGCATATGCTTTCAAAGACCTACATGGGTACTCAGAGAACAGAATGAATCTGTTCTATGGAATCTAAATCAGAAAAGCGAGATTTTTTTCTTTTCTTTTGTGGGCTAGCCTCTTTGAAGGGAAAATGATTCAGACTTCAATTGGAACAATTAACGCTTGAGAGACAAGAAGAAGAAAGTCATGGAGGATTTTGGAAGAGATACAACCAGTGGCTTTACATGATCTTTGGAAATCAAATACGAAAAACAAATGGATGAAATTCCAGAATTTCTCAGGCTCTATTCATAGTTTAATGGTGGATTACTGTTGTGATGGTGATTATTTATAGATTATAGAAAATGATAGACGGTACGCATGCAAATGCTTACGAATGAAACCTGCCCCATTCCTTCCTCGCATTTTAAATAAATGGGCTCCATGTGAACTTCGCTTGCAGACAAGACGCATAAAAAACGGATCCGCAGACCAAAAAGAAATCCTTGAGCATGTTGAACTTATAAAATATTTTATATGTATCGCAAGGAACTTGCTGTATATTTTTCATTAATTAGATGTGTGCGTTGTGATTTCTGGTTTGGAGTATAAAAACAGTAAGATTTAAAGTGAAAATGTCTGATACGCATTTGGCACTGGGTAATTTAAATCCCGGTTGAAGGATTCCTATAGATATTTAAATGCGCCACTAGGCATAAATAAAGCACCATTGTTTACAGCAAAACTAATAATACAGGCCCCGTCCAAATTAAAACCGAAGCTGGCAAGGGTTTCAAGTTTTTAATGACATATGATGATTGTCACTGGATTAACAATGAATTGTCTATGCAGTAATCAGACTGTACATTTGATCATATTTATTAATTTATTGAAAATCAGAATAATATGTTTTTTTATTTTCAATTAATTACTAAATACAGTCAAATGTGAATCCTAATGGTTGGATAGATGTTGCCGGTTAACAAGAAATTGGTGATGAAAACCTAAGACGATGCTTGAACTAAATTTAGTGTTTTTGATAAGGTAAGCAAAGATTTTGAAAGGGCGCAGACCCTTGCACTAAATTTAGTGTTAAAATGTCATGTTTTTTATAATAATAGTTGGTGTTTGTTATTTAATTTATCTTGATGTTCAGTCTTTGTTAATGTTATCTTCATTTTTGTTTTACATGGAATCTTAAAAAGTTATGCCCTTTTCAATTGAGTGTACACCATGGAAATTTCTTGTTTGAATTTTTCTTTGTACTTTTGGTCAAAAAAATGATGTCATCCTTAATGTTTTGGGATTGAGTCTAAGTTTTGTAAAAGATGGGTCTCAAAGATTAAAAGTGAGTGTTTTTAATTATAGAAGAGTTATGGAATGTTCAAGCAAATATACAATTGTTGCAACTTGCATATTAAACTTTATCCCCCACTAAAATACATTCTAGGCTTTCTCTAGCATTTTGAAATCTATGCAAATTGTTTGAGTGATTCCAATTTTGATATTATTTAGAGAATGAAACTTCATACATTTTTAACAAATGATCAAAATTTGCTAAACTGCTCAAAAACTTCATTTCTATGCTAAGTATAACTAAGCTAAGTTCAAACCTTTTTGACAAATAAGAAAAAATTATAAATTGTGTTTCAAGTTCTAGTTTCCACCAACTTAAAAAAGATGAACTTTGTAGGTGGTTTGCAAACTTATAAATGTTGACAATAATTAGAACAATTTAACAAAGTGAAGTTTCAAAAAGTTCGAAGGAAGTTTGTACTTTTTGTAGAAGTGCATTTGACTTCCACTCTACCCTATCACTCTACATTTATTTCAATTGTCATGCACATGTAGAAAAAAAAAAATTATTACATTACCTTTTCATTTTGAGTTATTTATTTTTGTGATTAATACTTTTACCTCTATTTTGTGGCCTACAAATTACAAACTCTTTGTGTATGCATTTGGTTTGTTTCTATTGATTGATTTCTTTCTTTCATCAAACATACAAACTTCTTGAAAAGGGAGTTTTTGTTCTTAAATCTAAGCTAGGGTTTCACAAGGTTTTATTTGATCCCCTACAAATCATGGTCATCCATTACAATCTAGGCATTTTCAAGCACCATAGTGATTGATTGGTTATTTATTTGGATTTATAAGAAAAAACATTAATTTTCTTATAATTAACTACTCAAATATGTTTTAGCAAAACCCTAGTTTTTATTTTTCAAACTCAATTAGGGATTTTTCTTGTATATCCTTATGTTGGTGTGTTTGATCCATTCCTTAGTCAAATTTTAGGAGTTAACTATTTTTTCTTTACCTTTTGTTTTGGTAAGAGATGTAGAATTTTTCATTAAAGTAAATTTTGCATTTTACAACTCAAGCCCTAGTTACTGTTAGGGTTAGAAATGGTAGATATCTAACAATTAAATGCAGATTTAATTAATAAACAGAGAAACTAAAACGCACATAGAATAAATTATAACACAGAATTTAACATGGTTCACCCAATCCAGGCTACATCCACCAAACAACGGCCATCAAATGATTTTATTATCCAGTGTAAAAACCTATTACAATCTTGCGAATAATCACATTTTTCATCATACTATAACACCCATCTGAACCCTTTTTTAACAAGCTTAAAAGCTTCCAGATTTTGGGTTCTACAAAATCGGATTTTTCCTTTTTGTTGATTTTTCCCTTTTTCGGTGATGACGTGAAAAAGTAGGAGGAAAATTTTTCTTGAGGGCTGTCACCCCCGAACCCTCGCCCAGGGCCCGGCCCGACCCCAGACCTTGGCAAGGATACATGCCGAGATGTACAGTATAGCATGATCAATCGCCACACACCAACAGTTACTACCTAATTAATACCATTTAAACATTTCAAAGTTTAAGGAATTTTTTTTTTTTTCTAATTGCAACTCTACCTTTGATCCCTACTAACATATAAGTACAAATTTTCAAGGTTATTCTATAATAAAACATAATTAAAATTATGTTTAAAATTTTAAATCCCAACCATTGTTAAATTTCAAAGTTTTAGAAGTCCGAAAAGTAAATTAAAAAAATTGTAATTGCTTTGAAATATTTGATTCCCACTAGCCTTGTATTACCTCACTAGAATTTGTAACTTTCCTAACAAATTTACAAATTTCTCTCTAGCACTAAAACCCTATGATGTTAAAAACTCACATATTGCAAATTTCCTAATTAGCTCCTTGCTTTTGATTTTCATTGGCATATCCATTGCTTGAATAATCTAGATGGATTCATCTTTTCATAGCTTACAATCTTCTTGAAAATTTTGGAGACCAAATAATCTAAGAATATGAAGTATGATTTCAAAGGTTATCATCATCCTTCAAATCCCACTTCAACATTTTTAGAGATTGGAAGTACATACTTAGGGCATCTAGATAACAATGTATTCATTCAAAGATTTAAAAAGGTGTAGGACTAGCCATATTGGACTCATTCAATAAAAAATTATGGCATTATCCAAGCTACAACATTTATATTTTTAGTACAATCTCTTGAACTTGTATTTCAACATTTTTAGAGATTGGAAGTACATACTTAGGGCATCTAGATAACAATGTATTCATTCAAAGATTTAAAAAGGTGTAGGACTAGCCATATTGGACTCATTCAATAAAAAATTATGGCATTATCCAAGCTACAACATTTATATTTTTAGTACAATCTCTTGAACTTGTATTGGTGTATGTTCAAAAAAATTATATATAAAAGAGGAGAATTTATAGGCCCCCGAATCAACTCATCCTTGATATCACTTTTGAGGCTACTGAAGAGAAATTTGGGTTTCCAACCTATATCAAATATGCACCTATTTATATCAAATATATATAACTACTTGTGTGAGATTTTTGAATGAAACTTACTTGAGAAAGAGTAGAGATTCTATTACTAGAATGCCCAAGATCATTCATAAGAGTGAATTCACTAAATACATAAGTGATCTAATTACTCTACTTAATATAATAGTGGGAAACCCTATTTCTAAATACTTCTACTCTTGGATGTGCTTTTTATACTCACCATTATGAATGACAGATTGAAAAACTTTAACTAGTGATCATTTGCATGATCAACTATGTGATGTATAAAATACCAAAAAAAATATATGACATCCTATTTTCTATATATTTTGACAAGGAGAGAAATCTTTCCAAGGTTAACTATAATAGAAACCATGGGTTTTAGAGAAAAAAAAAATTATGAAAATTATCCTAAAATGGAGTTGAGAGCAAGAAACAAACACTATAATAAGGTAATTGATCCTTTTGTATTTTATCTAGTCATACTTGAACTAGATAATTGTTAGAATAAGGGATCTCATTCAAAGCTAGATCTATAATCATTGACTAAAGAAATTAGTTTATCCATTTTAAAAAATTTACCTATATTAGAGTTGGAGGGTTTACCACCACTCCATATGATCTATTAAATTATCATAGTAATAAAATTATCTTGTTAGAATTATGTAAGCACTTGAGTCAATATCATAAGATACTTTCAAATAAGCATAAGACTAGTGTTTTTTTCCCTATTCAATTTTGAATACACACATATTTATATGCTAAGACTATTAAAAAGGAATGAAAACAATTACTCTATATCTCTATAAGAAAATAGGAAATTATTATTCTTGAGGAGAGACTGACATTTGATTATATTGAGCTCTACAAAAATTAACCTAACATAAAATATTTTTAGGTTGAGTACATGGATGAACATGAGGTTAAAATAAAATATTATTCTAACCTAACCATATATTGAATATGGGTGCATGATATTAGCAATTTACCAAAGGGGATCTCAAATTATGGAGAAGTGGTCATGACTTATTGGTGTGATCATGGTTTGGTACATATCTTATTCCTTTCTAAGACTTATTCACACCCTTAGGGAAATTAAATAAGGAATGATTAGTCTATTTACCTTTTATCTCTCAAGTCATATGATTATGACAATTGTCATAATCTTATGTAGTCATGTGTCTCATCTTACCTAATTAGCCAAGTTTCTATTTTACATCACATACGTGTATTGTATCTTATATGCATTGTATCATTATTGGTAATGCATTAGTAATTATTACTTATATCTTTTGTGGAAGGTTATTTGGTGTTGTAAAAAAATTTTGGTCCTATGATTCTTTAAGGTGACTCCAACATGGTATCTAATCTTTGATTTTGTAAGCCCATTCTCAATTTTGCAAAGATCCCACCAATATTTTTTAGTGGATGCATCTTAGTCTATGTCTAAACCCATAAACATTCTAGAAGGGAAAAATCTATATGGATTGACTATAAAATTGATATAATTTGGTTATATTCCCTTGGAGGAATTTTTAGACCATACCTTGGTTGTACAATTTTTGTGTTATTTGCATAGGCATTGTAATTATCAAAATATTCTATAGCATAATCCCTTGACTATTAGCATAATATTTGTGCAAAGGTATTTCCAAAATGCTATGTTTTAATGAAACATTTATTTTATTTGAGGGTATAAGCTATGAAGACAACTATACTATAAAATCTTTTCCTTTGTACTATAGGGAGCCCATTGGCTTAGACCCTTACCATCTCACCCCTTTATGTAGGATTCCCAATTATTATAAATTATTGCTATGTGATTGTTAACCAATGTTCTACTTGAGCACTAGATAGTATTCTAATTGTTAGCCAATATTGTAATATAATTGAGTTTCTCCACATGATTTGGTTATTCAAGAGCATTATGATCTTGAGAGAATTTTTCTTCAAGGAGAGTTGATCATGGGTCTTATTTGTATAGGTTTTATGGATTTGATTCTTCATCAAGATTGTCCCTCATAAAACATATCGATTCATTGAGTGGGATTTGACATTAATGGTTTGATAATTTGGACTACATGTATGTGTCATCCCACAATAATGGGTTCCAAACTTGGGACACCCTGATTTTTGCCTAAAATCACATATTTTTTAGAAAAACTAATGATTTAAGCCTCAAGGAATTCAATCTAAAGGGATTTAATTGAAGAGGGTTAGATAAGACTCCCTTAGATCAAACCCCCTTGGATAGAGCCCCTCTAGTCTTAAATCATACCCACAATGGAGTCTCCACATCTACCAAAATGTTGGTAAAAACACAGTTTTTCTTTACCTTTTGAGGGATTAAATAAAGTCATTTAGAAATTATTTTTTGTATGTAACCCTTATTATAAGCTTTCCAAAAATTATAATTTTAAATATTTTTAATTTTATAATTATATTTATATTATATTTCTTGTGAATGTTATATTTTTTCACTAAATGCAAGGTATTTGTTTGAACACATAGGTAGAAAAATAGAAAAAAAGAAAAAAAATCTAAAAAATATGTGTGCACTAGGTATTGATGTTATTATTTCAAGAAAAAATAAAAATTAGTTTCAATATACATACAAAACAAGTTATGCATGAAGAAATACACCCATTTCTAGATTATAATTACTTTGACTTCAAAAAAAAAATTAACAAAACTATCAAATAAGAAATTCTGAAAAAAAAATCATTGCACTAGATATTTTATGTTAAAAATCTATATTTTAAAAATTATAATTTTATCCTTTCAATAAAAAAAGTTATGCGTGATGACATAAACGTTATTGTTTTCTTGTCTCCCTCATCTACTTCAGCATATAATTTAGTAGTTCCTTCTAATAGACCATCATGCTCTAACATGTTATTAACCAAAGTGTCTAACTTTATTGGTGAGCAAGCTCTTACCAAAGGAGTTTTTCTTCTTCTTTTTAGGCTTTGAAGTGTCTTCTTTTGATTTCTTCTCCTTTTTCTTCTCGGGATTTTTATGGACGTGAATAGTGAAAGCCTCTTTCTTCTTTTCTATCTCCTCTTCATCAATGGTGTCCACAACATTAATCTTGGGCTTCTTTGCTTCAATTCTAACCTCTTATGAGGCATCTTCACCACTTGTGGAGAAACTACTTCTTTTCCTTTTTAGTTGTTCTTCATCCTCCAATCCAAGTTCAATTTCTTCTACAACATCACTCAAATTCCTCTTTCTAGATTCCTTTTGTTTCTTCCTCCTTCTAGAGTTAGCAGGGGGTGCTACCGGAGGTATATTTTTCCTTTTGGTAGACCAGGTGTTGGGTCCAGAGGGTGCAGTTTTTTCTTTTGGTACAGAATCAGTAGGCTCCACCTTCTTTCCTTTAGCAACAATAGAACCAAAGGATTTTGGAAATGAAAAGGAAGGGGTGGAAGCTATTCTTGATCTACGTGGTTCAGAGGACTCACCAATTGTACCATCTACTTTGGCATCCCTTTCTACAGTGATTTTCCTTAGCATGTCTACTTCACCTTTTGAAATTCCATGTAATGCAAAGTATTGATTTACTTGTTTACTTACTCTTTTGTTCCTTGTAGGTTTTATGTTTCCAAGTGCACTTCAGTTGATTTTTCCTCATATGTCCCATGTCTTGGAAAGGAGGGTTCCATACGACTCTTCAATAACAAATCAGCATATCCCTCAACATCTTTCTCAGTTCAATGCATATTGTCCTTGGTTCAACAACCTCTATAATGCATTCATCAATAGAAACTAGGAAAGTGATTTCATTTGTATACTTTTCCACTATATTTTAGGGAATCTTCTCTCTATCATTCATGTTTTTTTGAAATACTACAAAGAATGCGACCAGTGCATTATCCAGAGCTTTAAAGTCACCAATATTATCCATATAATCAAAAATTTGATGACCCAGTAGTTTTCTTCTATCCCAAATAATGTCTCTTCTCCTAGGTAGCTCTCTCAAGAAGTAAAAGAGTAAGCACACAATCAAGGTTCCAAATTTAAATGTGTACTTCTCTCTGGTTTTTTTTAGATTCTCCAAAATTTGTTGCTAGAGCAACTCACATAATTCATAATCTTTCCCATTCACCACCATACCATATGCAATATAGATGGCAGTTGTGAACACTAAGTTATCCCTATTGGTGAAATAAATATTGTGACCTATCATGATTGTAGCATACTTCACAATACGATTAGTGATAGGTTTGGTTTTCAATGCTTTTTTGTCATAGGTAGCGCCGGTCAACTCCATAACTTCTTTGTTCTTCACTAATTTTAGTACCGGTACAAGCTTGATATCGCACAATCTATTCACAACTTTGATCACTTCCTTAGAGATTATTCTAGGCTATTTTTCCACATAAAATTATCATGCATTCTACTTAAATCAATCCTCACATACTTCACATCCAATTCACTACTATAGTTAGGGAACCAATTCCAAACATCTAGTTTATTTCACACTAGATTACTATATTATGGTTTCACTAAGAAATTGTCTCTAGTTAGCTCATTAGACCAAATATCCTCAACCTTATGGTGGTCATATTCATCCAATTTTTCATGTATGTAAATTCTTGTTTCCTCAATAGGTAAAACCCTAGAAGGAATATTTGAAAAAGTGCCTTTGAGGTCATTTTCAAAGACATTCCATGAAAACCTCTTGAATTTTGGTCTAGGTCTTCCAATGATGTTAACTACAGTTGATGTAGCCATTATATCTTCAATTCACCCTTAAATTATTATAAAATCACTTATATTTCAAACCCACAAAGCACAAATAGTTGTAAATACCTTTAACAAAATCTAGGGTTTGAACATTCTTGCACCAAATTGCTTTGAATTTCCTTCAACTCACTTTCAATTCTCTCTAATTTTCTTCAAATGCATAAAAGTGATTAGAATCAACTTAAAAAATTTGCTTTATTCCCTTATGATTTTCTCTAATTTCACATTAATTACTTTAGTTTCTAAAAAGTTGATAAACACTTCACTAATACACTGTAAACCCTAAAATGCTTTGCAATTCTTTAGATTTGCATATTTTATATTGGTTTCATTTTCAAAAGCTTAATCATGTCATCTTATACTATATATCTTTGTGTCACCACTTGACACCTCATATTTCTAGGGGTCATTAGATTTATCTGTTATTGTTCCCCCTAAGCCCATGCCTAGATTTAATTTCCAAGAGAATTATCTGCACCAAGGGGTGGTATAGATGCATTTTATTCATATTTGTTCATAGGTTCCTCTTTCTTTGTCCAAATCTTCTCCATTTCCTTCTTTACTTCAATAGGATCAATTTACTTCATAGGTTCATTCCTCTTTCCCAAATTAGTCTACCTTCCATTCTTACTTCTGCAAAATCTTTAAATGTGTTCAGATTTGTTGCAATTGTAGTTGCATACAATTTTTTTCTAACCAAGCTAACTTCCATTCAATCTTTATCTGCACTAGTTAGCCTTATGTCCAAATACATTATATGTATAATAGTAACCATTGAAAGATTGAATCATTCTACCATTATTAAATCTATTCATCATCTAACTTTTTCACTTGGTGGCTCTATGTCCAAACTTCTTGCATGCAAAACGTTGTCCAAAAAATTATCCCACATTTTGATTCATTCTACTTCTACATTTTATAGCCTTATGTTCAAATTTATTACATGAAAAAAAAATACTATTGAAATATGGGTACCTTTGAGCATTTGGTTGTCTGATAGGAGGTCTTCTAGTAGTGCTACTTCTTTTATTTCTAATATGTTTGCCACTACCTTGAATCTTCTTTTGATTTTCATCCTTATTAGGAGTCTAATTTACCTTTGAGCTTTCTCCTTCAAGTCCAATCCACCCTTGTATTTAGATGGATTTTTTCCTTCAATTAGTTTATCAAGCATTGTAGTACTTGTTTTGAATTTTTCCTCATGAGCTCTTACTTTCTCTAGATCTCATCTTAGTGTTACCACTTCTTGTTCAAGTTTTGTGCATTCACCATTCTTGCTTTGTATAGTTGCATTCAAAAAATCCTCAATTCTCTTATTTTCTTCCACTTTTACTTTCATTCCAGTGATATCTTCATTTTCCTTCTTCAATTGTTCATTAACTTCTCTATATCTTTCTCTAAACTTCTTGATTTGTTCTCTCAGCTTTTTGATACATTCATTTGCTTCCCCTAGGTTTTCCTTTAGAATTTTTTTCTCACTTTCAACTCTATCAAGATCTTCAAGAGCAGCTTTAAGTTCTTATTTTTCAAACATGCAGTCATCTTCTATGTAAACAATTGAAGAAATTTCTTTTGATAGAATAGGACACTTTTTATCAACCATGTGTTCAATCTCCAAGATCTTCCTCAAGTTAGCCTTTTTAAAAGGAACTAGGCTCTGATACCAATTGTTGATCACCCAAAATACTAAGAGGGGGGTGAATTAGTATTCTATTGAACCATTTAATTATAATCCATTGAATGGTAAAAACATATCTACCTCCAACTATGAATGAAATCATGAAAGGAATCACAAGATCACATAACACATGAACACCAAGATTTTTACTTAGAAAACCCAAAAAGGGAAAAACCATGGTGAGGATTAGCTCACAAATATATTATAACCAGTTATAAGATATTACAGGGGATCACTTCCAGGTTACACTATCCAAGTTATAAATCTCACAACCATAAATAGATACAAAATAGAAATGGTTATACAACCAAAATATGAACTAATACAAAGTGCACCTTCCTTGTGCTAAATTTAGTTCCTTTGAAGCTCTAAATACAAAAATCTACTCTATTTAGCAGTCGCTCAACAATTCTACCTTTGTTCTAATTTCACACATCTAAATTCACATCTTCGTATGATATCATATCTTTCACACATCTCATTACTTGTCATATCTCCCTACAACTCAAAAATGTCCTACATATATACCCTATTACCTCTGCATACATCAATTAGGTTGACCTAATTTGATGTATCCCTATTTTAATTCAAAGTTACCTTGTCAGCTTCATACTTGATTCAAATACTTCTCCACACTCAAATGAACCATGCAACACTTATTTTGGGTTAGAATGGACCTCATATAGATCCCCTTAGCATCCCCAATGTATATTTAATCTTTTCAACATATCAAGTATTAGGTCGGCCAAGAATTAGACCTAATCACAAAATAAGCCAACTGATCACACACCAATGATCCATCTAATCACCTACTCACTTGCCATCTAGAGTACATAGTGTACTAACATCTATAAACAATCTCCCAAAATTGTAGAGTCATATTCCAATCACCAAAGGAATGTGAACCATATTACTATATCTATTTACACTGTGTAGAGCTAAAAACTATATGCTGGAATTTTTTCACTTCTATCTTTCAACCCATTTATTCAAAATCGCTAAAATATTGATCATAGGTATATTTAGTATTCCTAAATAACATACTATAATCTCATAAGCCAATCTTATTGCATGAGAAATTCTAGACCAAGTTACTGAATTAGGATACATACTTTAAACAAAACTATTAACAAACAATGTTGGCATCAATGACAATACATAAAATGGTTACTTCTTCATTCTTTCAACATATCCATAGCCTGAATACAAGAGTGAACATTTGCAAAAGGGAAACTAAAAATTGATGATAAAAGTGTGAAATTTGAAGGAGAGTGTTGTTTTTATAGAAAGCCATGAGAAATCTGTAGTACATGGTTTCCTAGGGATGAAATATTTGGGAATGCAAGTTGAGGTGGCGAAAGTACACTTTTCTCCAAAATAAAAAAGTTAAATCAAATAAATTCTCATGAAATTAGTATGAAGATCATGAGTTAGGTAAATTTTAGATTACATAATTAAATGGTAGTCATTTTAATTCATCCAAATGAGCCGTATTAATTATGAATTGTCTAGGTGTGCTACTCAAAATGAGAGTTAGATTGATGAGGTGACACATGTTAGAATATTGAGAAATTTTCTAAAGGTAATGCGTGCATGATTACGTGTGTGAATTAAATGAAGAGCATGATGACTAAGGTAAGGTATAATTATGACAAGCCTAATGCATTAATGTAAGTGTAGAGCCTCCAAATTTGAAGTTGTTGGCCAGGTTAATTTAGTAGGTTGACATAGATAAAATAAAATGGATGGTTGGTAGTTAATGTTTCTAAATTTAGAAGTAATCAAGTGATTTGATAACTTGCAGTGAAATTTTAACTTATGCCTATTTTTTTCGTAGATAACAAATTGCAATTCATTGAAATCTAGGATAAATATGGTAAAAAATTTCTAGAAAGTTCCACATACAAGAAATTCATTAAGTGAATATTTGGGTAATTGGTTAAAATTATCAAGGATTTTTACATTGAGTGAAAAATCAAAAGGTAACCTTCGCTATCCCTGTAATTCCCAACCTAATAGCGGGCTTCATTTCTTGCAAGTTGAAGCAAAAGAGCTTACAATGAAATATCAAATGAAAAAAAATTTAAAAAATGGAATATCAAAGAAATATAAAAAGAGAAAATTCAACTCTTTAGGCTATCCAAATATCTCTATCGGGGCTATAGATTCCTAACTGGTAGTAGAGCTATGTTTCCAGGGGAATTACAGAAATAACCTTGTCAAGGCTATGGATGCCTGACTAGTAGCAAGGACCTATCCAGTTTGGCTAAGAAGGATTGCTAAATTAGGTAGCTCATGTTAGAACACAATGATCTACTAAGAGGAGGGTGAATTAGTAGATATAAAAAAATTTAGACATGAAAACCTATTTGTAGATTCAACCTTACAACTCAAATGTATAGATAAAAATATAAACCAAAATAACAATCACATGCACACGAAACAACAACTCACAACACCAAATATATATGGAAAATCCAACATGGGAAAAACCACGGTGAGAAATTCTGCTAGGATCTACTATCCTAATCCAGCCTCACAAGCATCAAAGTTTAGTTACAAGTTTCAAGGGCTACAACCCCAAGGAAGCTTCAACTCCTTGTTTTATAAGCAACAACTTCAAGGATACTACAACACCCTAATCTAAGCTACAACTTAGTACAAATGGAGGCTACTACATCTTATAGAATTACAAGTTCAAATGTGCATATAAGTGGTTCTACATAAACTTGAGATGCATCAATACATGCAATGCAATGTTGCACTTATTGCAACTTACACTTTGTTGTAGCTGCACTCTCAACAACACATACTTTTGTTCTACACTCTTCTCTTCTTTGCACTCTATTCTCTATTGTATATTGAGTTATACATCTCTTTGTTTAGCACTCTATGCATTGGTAGACTACACCCTCTCCAATTCTAGCATAGACTCAACACACTAAAAAATACCTAATTATCTTCCTTATTTACCAACCTACATTTATTGCCTTGAGATCCACTACATCGTCCAGATCAGCCGCCTCATGCAATTAGGGTTCTCTTCACTTGCAAACCACATCAGCAAGCCACCTCTGCATTGAGCCACAAAACATTTATTTATGATATAGAGAATTTTCCTTTGTTCTCTCTATTAAACCATAAGATCTGATTATGCATTTAATGATCTCTTATGATCCTTCAATCTGATTTTGATCTCAATCACTTTTGCAATTTGTTTCGTCATCTTCAAGATAAAATCTTCATCTTTTGTTCATTGGGGTAGTTAGACCAATTAACTCTTTCCTTTGTGTTGGTTACTAGACAAAACCCCTGCTAACATGGACCATACCATTGTAGATCTTCAAGTTTGAATTTTAGTCGCCGATCTTATCTTTTCGTGCCCTAATCCTGCACTTTCCATTCACTATCGCAAATTTACGTCATGGTCATCTAATAAATGGTCATTCAGATCTCCTTTGTTGATCTATCATATCGCTCTATTGGAGAGACACATACCATAGTCCCACTAATATCCATCGATCTCTTTGATGTGAACTACCTCCAAGTACATGGGCCCACATGCCATTTTTCTTCCATGTCATAGCCACTTATTGCACAATAGTGATGTGAATTGAAAATCGAGCAACCATCAATCACCACCTGTACTTTTCGGTCACAATCCATCATCTTCATCATCCTATCAGTTCCCACATAGCACCTCATCACTCTATTGGGGGGATGCCATCCCCAATCCTACCAATGCATCAATGTCACGTTGATGTCCTTTGTTGTTGTATGGTCCCCACACCATCATATCACCACATGTCATATTTCATTTGTCACTTTTTTCCATGTACAGTCCTGTCATTCAATCTTTGTCTGTACCCTCGATGTATGCCATCTTACCTAATTAGGTTCCACTACTGGTATAATACTCCTATCACCCTATCATTGGGACTAGCTTCATAGTCCTAACGATATCATATTTTCTCACCAATGGGTAGGTCATCAAGTTATCGGGGATATGTCCTTCAATGTCCTGCCGACACTACTTTGTCACACCAATGAAGATCATTGATGATTTCACCAATCCACTTCATTTCCATGTGTCTGCATCATAATCCACAACAAGGATGTGGATTACCATTCACTCAATCCCATAATGCCATGTGTCATCTTTTTCATCACTGTCACCCACGTCATCATGACTAGGTCCCACTCAAGTACCGCCTTCACATTGCCATGTCAGGGAGACATATGAATGACTCTCACCAAAACCATTTAGTCACATCGATAGCACTTCCACACTCCTTATCGCTCCAGTGATAAGAACCTAAACTTTAGAACCTCTTGTCAGAGGTTACTAAGTTATGAAAACCTCTGACATGTCGACATATAGATATTGAGTTGTCAGAGAGACTCTGATGCAAGTCCCACCGAAAAAGTTCTTGTCAAACTAATAGAGTGACCATCAAACCATCAAAGAGACTCCAATGCAAGTCCCACTGAACAATGCTTGTCACCCCAATGAACCTTAATTGATTTGTTGACGATACTTTCGCTTGACTCCTACCAACATTTAATTTTCTCGCCAATTTTCTTGAGATGTATAACCTTGAAGCACTAGGCAAAGGGGTTGGTCAACCTCTTGACTTCAATGACATAGGTGATAACTTATGTGACCAATTACCTGTTGTTAACAATCAACATCAAAATAGAACTTTTGTGAATGACATGATTATAATTTCTGCACATGTAGGGTTTAACTGATAAACCCTAAAACTTGAAGGTGAATATAATTCATTTCTAGGCACATCCTTCACTTTTTGGACCTGCACAATACCTTTTTTGAAAGATCTAGAAAATCCCATCACTAATCTGGCACTCAATTCACCATCAAATCCACTGCTCTCTCATCCATCTTCTATCATCATTCCAACAAACTCCTTTTCCATATTTTCCGTTTTGACATCAATGACAACTATATGCTAACAATCTCCCCCTTTGGCATTGATGGAAAAACTCTAACTACTCATCTAGGTACCACTAAAGCTCTACACCATTGATTATTCACACTGTAACACAACTCCCCCTATGACATACATCTCATCTCTTCTCAGCAAGCTTCTATTTTGCATCACATTTCTCCCCTTTGACATCAATGGAAAAGGGTGCACTCACCCTAAGGAAATGCTCCAATTTTGACAAACTTTGCAACCATCAAGTTGTTAGAAATTTGTAAAAAAATATTTTACATGACTTGATCACACTATTCTTAACCAGGGTTAAGTAAATGAGAATTGAATCTCCCCATGGATATATTCCATATCACTGATGTTTATTGATATGATGTGGGAGAAACTACTCCCAACTTCAGCCTCAAGAATTCAAACTTCTCTATAGGAAGAGGCTTTGTAAATATGCTAGCCAATTGTTCCTTTGTTGGAACATACTCCATGTTGACTTCCTTATTTGCAACTTTTTCTCTAATGAAATGATACTTGATTGATATGTGCTTGTTTTAGAGTGCATCACTAGATTCTTTGAGTTATTAATGGCACTTGAATTGTCACAAAGAATCAAGATAGGCTCATTGTACTCTACCTTGATTTCCTTTAATGTCTTCTTGTTCCATAGGAATTGAGTGCAACACATAGCTATTGCAACATATTATGCTTCAGTAGTAGAAAGGGTGAAAAAATCTTGCTTTTTACTCATCCAAGAAACTAGTTTGTTTCCCAAAAAGAAGGCTCCTCCACTGGTACTCTCTGTCACCCACACTTCCTACCCAATTTGCATTTGTGTATGTTGTTAAAGTTAAATCTTTTCATTTGGGATACCATAAACTAATTCAATAGTATTTTTGATGTATCTAAAGATTATCTTTACAGTATTGACATGTGACTCTTTTGGTTCAACCTAAAATCTAGCTATCATACAAACCACTTGCATTATATTAGGCCTAGATGTCATTAAATATAGTAGACTTCCAATCATTGATTTATACAAAGTCTTATTTGTATCAGGTGACTCATCTAATTTACTCAACTTGCAGCCAGTAATCATGGGATTACATACTAGTTTATAATCCTCCATGCCAAAAAATTTAAGCATTTATTTTGCATACTTGGTTTGTGATATAAATATACCTTTATCAATTTGTGTAATTTGCAAACCAAGAAAAAATCTGAGTTCTCACATATACATTTCAAACTCATCTTGCATGTGAGTAGAAAATATCTTACACATTTTATCATGGTTGCCACTGAATATAATTTCATCTATGTGTACTACCACAACAATCATGTGCTCACCTTCAAATTTGAAATACATATTGCTATCTACACACCCTTTCTTGAATCCTTGTTGCAGGTACTGATCCAACCTTGAATACCAAGCCCTTGGGGATTCCTTCAAACCATACAATGCTTTTCTCAATCTACAGACATAATCATCATCCTTTGATAGTTTAAAACCTTCTAGTTGCTCAATATATACTGCATCCCTAATTTTTCCATTTAGAAATGTAGATTTGACATCCATTTGATGTACTTTAAATCCTTTATACACAAAAAATGCAAGAAACATCCTAATAGCTTTTAATCTTGCAACTAGAGAAAATGTTTCTTTAAAATCAATACCTTCTACTTGTGCATATCCTTTGCACACTAATCTTGCTTTATTTCTGACCATAGCACCATCTTCATTCAACTTATTTTTGAACACCCATTTAGTGCCAATTACATTCTTGCTTGATGGTCTAGGAACAAATTCCCATGTTTTGTTCTTTTCAATTTGATTGAGTTCCTCTTCCATTCCTTTTATCCAACTTTCTTCTTTATTGGCTTCATCAAAGCTTTTTGGTTTAATCTATGATAAGAGGGAAAAGTTCACTTGTTCCTCGTTCTTTGCAAGCCTTCTAGTCTACACACCTTCATTCTTATCACCAATTATTTAATCTGTAGGATAATCCTTTTGCACATATTTTGCAGGTACTTGTTCAACCTCTTGCTCATTCTCTTTGTCTTGTTCTTCGTATTCTTCTACATCTATATCCTCATCATTTGATTCTCTTTCAAGATTGTTTCTAGTAGAATTTTCTTGATTTTCATCAATCCTGACATGTACACTCTCTAAAATCCTATGCAATCACTTATTATAACACTTATAAGATTTTCTTTGGTTGGAATACCCCAAAAATATTCCTTCATCACATCTTGACTCAAAGCTTCCCAAATTTTCATCTTCTCTTTTGATATAGTAATTTCTACCAAATACTCTGAAATGCTTGATCGATGCAGTCCTACCAAACCACAATTCATATGGTGTTCAACCACTGTTAAATCTAATAAGAGCTCTATTTTGAATGTATATAGTAGTTTGTACTTCTTCTTTCCAAAATGTATATGTCAATTTTTCCTTGTTCAACATGACTCTAGCCATCTCCTTCACAATCCTATTTCTCCTATGTACCACACCATTTTGTTGTGGTGTTCGTAGAGATGAATACTAGCATTTGATTCCATTATCTTCGCAATATTCCATGAATTCACTTGACATAAATTCTCCACCTCTGTCTAATATGAGACATTTGATTCTTCTCCCAATTTCATTTTCTACAAGCTTCTTATAGATTTTGAACTTTTCAAATGATTTAGTCTTCTCCTTCAAAAATGTCACCCATGTCATTCTGTTATAATCATCAATTAGCAACATGAAGTATCTTTCCCCTTGAAATTCCCTTGTTCTCATTGGACCACATAGATTAGTATGAATTATCTCCAAGGGTTTTGGTGTTGAATAATCCTTTGTAGGAAACTTAAACTTCATTTGCTTTCCTTGTTGACATCCTTGGCAGATGATATTATTAGGCTTTACAATCTTAGGCATATTCCTATTTAATCCTTTTGAACTTATATTTACCAAATTTTCAAATTTTACATGTCCCAGTCTTTTATGCCACAACCAACTCTCATCTTCTTGGCTAATTAGACATGTTTTTCCTTCAACTTCACACAGATTATAGAGATTACTATCTATCCTTATCCCTTGAGAAATTGTTTTACTATTTATTCTTATCTTATAGACTTCATAATAATATACAACTTTGTATCCATTATCACACATCTAGCTAACACTAAGAAGATTATGTTTTAGACCTTCAACATAAATCACACCTTTAGTTTTTTTCTTCCCATCTATGCTCAAAATTCCTTTACCAAAAATTTTAACAACAGTATTATCACCTAGGATTACTGAACCTCCTTTTCTCATTTTAAGTTTAATGCATGTCTTTTTATCTCTAGTGATGTGCTTGGAGCAACCACTATCAATTATCCATAGATCGTGTTCCTCTCCATGCAATGTTGTTTGGGAAATCATAGACTGGGTATAATTCTGCTTTTTCTCCTTCCATACCTTCATAGGTTTATTTTCAACTTTTTATTCATTTTTCTCAAGGACCTTAGCTTTCTTTTCATCTTCGGGAGGTTTTTTTTCTTCTTCTCAAAATGAGCATTGGTCTTACAAATTTTTCTCTAAAATTTCTAGCTATATGACAGAAATTATTGCAATTGAAGCAAACTACATTCATATCAACTAAAGGAGCAAATGGATTTTTGCTTATGAAATTTGTATTTCTCCTTAGAATGGCTTTATACTCTCTAGCCCTATGACCAAAATTTTTACAAGTATAGCAATACCCATTAAAATATGATGAGTACATGGTCATGGTGTTTCCTTCGACTAGATGTGGATATTGTCTTTGTTGAGGTCTCCTTGGATAGTGTACTCTTACAAAACCATCACTATCTATTCTCTTAGTATTTTGCTTCTTTTGCTGATTAGAAATCAATCAGCTAACTTTCTCGTCTTCAATTGATTCCTTCTCTTTGATAGATTTCTCAACTATAGTTAACTTCTTTTCTTCTTTAGAGGCTTCTCCTTTGTCATATTTTTCACCATTGGGAGCTAATTTTTCTTTTGCTTTGAATCTTTCATAGAGCTTTACAAAAGAATCAATAAATGAACTTTTTCCTTTTTCAAGTCCCAACCCTGATTTCTCTTTATTAGTTGGCTTTTGGGTACTTAGCAATTCATCTAGAATATCAGTACCACCTTTTAACTTTAGACCTTTATTGATCTACTCATTAGCTTTCTCTAATTTTTTTCTTAAGGAAACTATTTATGCCTAAAGCTTTGAGTATCTATCCATTTCTTATTGCAATTTAGATTTCATAACATCTTCAACTCTTTTGAGTTATTCTACATGAACTTTTAGACCAACTATCACCTTATTAAATTCCTAAAGTTCTTGAGTTACTCTATTAGTCTCCTTTTGAGCATTCTTTTTCAGTTTCTTTTTTTTCTTCTTAAGATCATCATAGTTATCTCTTAACTCATCAAGGTATTCAAGAGAATTGATTAATTCTCCTTCAAGATCAGCAACTTCCTCATCTTCTTCTTCATGTGAATCCTCAATTTCTTTAGCCATAAATAGAAATATTATTTTATCTTCTCTCATTACAAGGGCACGATGTTGGTCCTCTTTTGAACTATCACTAGCATCAGATGCTTCACTTTCTTCATTGATGTACAAAATCTTTTTCTTCTTTCCAAAATTCTTCCTTTTAGGGTAAAACTCTTTCTTCTTTCTACTATCTCCTTCATGTTTGGATTTATCCACTTTATCATATGGACATTTGGAATCAAAATGACCTATCTTGCCACAATTAAAACACTTGAAAGGGAGCTTACCTTTATACTTGTTGGATCCTCTCCTTAGTCTTCTTATGAAGTTTGCTTCTTCCTCAGTAGTTTCTTCATAATCAAATGTAATGACAGCAACTTCATCTTTCTTATCAACTTCATCTTTCTCTTTCTTGACAATCTTAAATGAAACTTCTCTCCTAGATGATTCAAAACTTGGAATTCTCATCTCATATGTAGTAATTATGCTATGCACCTCATCAAGAGTAAGTTTATCAAATTTTCTTCCTTCTTCAATAGCAAAAGTCTTGGAATCATATTTAGTTGTCATAGACCTAAGAACTTTCAGCACATCTCCTTTCATATCTACACCATAAACCTTAATGGAATTCACTATATCATCAACTCTCAAAAGATAATCTGAAATTTTTTCTTCTTCAATCATTTGCAAGATTTCAAATTTATCTCTCAGTATTTTTAGCTTTTCCAACTTCACCTTGGAGTCTCCTTTATAGATCTTATTCATTTTTTCCTAGAAGTCATAAGCAGTTCCATAGTGCATAAACTTGGTATGAATAGAATCAAACAAATTGTTCATAATGGTGAACCAAGATTTCTTATTATTCTCGTAGTCCTTCTTCACGACATCATCAGTAGGAGGAGTAGTAGGAGGAACATATTTTTTCTTAACTAACATCCAAACATCAAGTCCAAGAGAACCTAAGTATCCTTTCAACAGAGATATTCATTTAGCATAGTTTGTTCCATCAAATCTAGGCAGCTTGCTTGAACCTTCCTGACAAGCCATTGTGTTCGCTTATCTAATATCTACCCAAGCTAATTAAGCTTCTCTAGGGGAACCTAGGGCTCTAATACCATTTGTTAGAATAGAATGATCTACTGAGAGGGGGGTGAATCAATAGATATAAAAACTTTTAGACATGAAAACCTATTTGCAGATTCAACCTTACAACTCAAATGTACAGATGAAAATATAAACCAATATAGCAATCACATGCACACGAAACAACAACTCATAACACCAAATATACATGAAAAACCCAAGATGGGAAAAAACATTGTTATAAATGCTACTAGGATCTATTGTCCTAATCTAACCTCACAAGCATCAAAGTTTGGTTACAAGTCTTAAGGACTAAAACCCCAAGGGAGCTTCAACAAGCCCTGTTTTAGAATCAACAACTTCAAGGATGCTACAACACCCTAATCTAAGCTACAACTTAGTGCAAATGGATGCTACTAACTCTTATAGAATTAAAAGTTCAAATGTGAATATAAGTGGTTCTACATAACCTTGAGATGCATCAATACATGCAATGCAATGTTGCACTTATTGCAACTTACACTCTGTTGTTGTATTTGTACTCTCAACAACACATACTTCTATTCTACACTCTTCTCTTCTTTTAACTCTCTTCTTTGTTTTATACTTGACTATACATCTCTCTATTCAACACTTTGTGTACTGGTAGACTACAACCTCTCCAATTGTAGACTCAACATACTGAAAAATACCTAATTGTCTTCCTTCTTTACCAACCTACAATTATTTCCTCGAGATCCACAACATCATTCAGATCAACTCCCTCATTCTATTAGGGTTTTCTTCACTTGCAAACCACATTAGAAAGCTACCTCTACATAAAGCCACACAACATTTATTTCTGATACAGAGAATTTTCCTTTGTTCTCTCTATCAAACCCTAAGATCTTATTATACATTTAATGCTCTCTTCTAATTTTTCGATCTAATTTTCATCTCAATCACTTCTTGCAATCTATTTTGTTGTCTTCAAGATCAAATATTCATCTTTTGGTTGTTGAGGTAGTTATACCAATTAACTCCTTCCTTTGTGTCAGTTACCAAATGAAACCCCTATTCACATGGACAGGACTATTGTAGATCTTCAAGTTTGAATTCTAGTCATTGATCTTCTACTTTTGTGCCCTAATCTTGCACTTTCCATTCATTGTTGCAACTTTAAGTCATGGTTGTCTGCTAAATGATCATTCATATCTCCTCTATTGATCTATCATTTCACTCTGTCGAATAGACACATTCCATAGTCCCACTTATATCCATCAATCTCTTCAATGTGAACTACCTCTAAGTGTATGGGCCCACATGCCATTTGTCTTCCATTCCATTGCCACTTAATTCACAACAACGATGTGAATTGACATATCGAGCAACCATCGATCACCACTTGTACTTTTCAAGTCACAATCTATCATTGCCATCATCCTATTGGGTCCCACATAGCACCTCATCACTTTGTCATGGGGATTCCATCCCTAGTCCTACCAATGCATCAATTTCATGTTGATTTCCTTTGCTATTGTATGGTCCCCATTCCATCATGTCACCACATTTCATATTTCATTTATCATTTTTTACCACATGCAGTCCTATCATTTGATCTCTATCCTTACCCTTGATGCATGTCATCTTACCTAGCTAGGTCCCACTATTAGCATCATACTCCTATCACCCTATCATTGGGACTAGCTCCATAGTCCTGGCAATATCATATTGTCTCACCAATGGGTAGGTCATCGGGTTGTTAGGGATACATCCTTTAATATCCTACCGACACCACTTTGTCACACCGATTAAGACCATTGATGATGTCACCAATCCACTTCATCACCATGTGTCTAAATCATAATCCACAATAAGGATGTGGATTACCATTCACTCAATCCCATTATTCCACATGTCATCTTCATCATCACTATCATCCACATCGCCATGACTGGGTTCCACTCGAGTAGTGCCTTCACATCACCATGTCGAGGAGACATCTAAATGACTCCCACTGAAACCATTCATTCACATCAATAATGCTTCCACACTCCTTATCTCTCCATCACTAAGAACCTGAACTTTAGAACCTCTTGTCAAAGGTTACTAAGTTATGAAAGCCTATGACATGTTGACATATAGATATTGTGTTGTCAAAGCTAATGCAAGTCCCATTGAACAAGTTCTTGTCACCCCATCAAACCATAAAAGATACTTTGATGTAAGTCCCACCGAACAATGCTTGTCACCCCGATGAACCTTCATTGAGTTGTCGATGATACTTCCGCTTGACTCCTACCAACATTGAATTTTCTCGCCAATCTACTGGAGATGTATAACCTTGAAGTGCTAGGTAGAGGGGCCAGTCAACCTCATGACTTCAATGACATAGGTGATAACTTATGTGACCAGTTACCTGCTATTGACAATCAACACCAAAATAGAACTTTTGTGAACACCATGACTATAATTTCTACACATGTAGGGTTTGACTGATAAGCTCTAAAACTAAAAGGTAAATATAATTGAATTTTGGGTGCATCCTTCAATTTTTGGACCTACACAATACCTTTCTAGAAATCTCTCAAAAACCCCATCATGAATCTGCCACTCAATTTTTTATTAGATCCACTACTATCTCATCCATCTTCTATCATCATTCCAACAAACTCCTTTGCCAGATTTTCCCTTTTGACATCAATGACAACTATATGCTAACAGCTCAAAGTAGATGGACTAATCCTTTTCACCAAGTTCTAGAGATGGTAATAAATCAATGCACACACTGATACTTTCTAGAGGAATTTTATGGTCTTTATGTTGGGATCTAAGTGAAGGTAATGAGCTACTATAGGAAAATATGCATCTAAGTTATAATTTATGATGGGTGATTGATTCCTAGGTTTTTTCTTTTAAATTTTATTTTGTTGGTTGCAAGTTGTTGTGTGGTCTCACAACATGCCCTAAGAATGCAAGGCTTGGGGACCCAAGTTGAAAATTAATGCCTAAGATAGGTGTTGGTTGGCTAATGATCACCAAGAAACAATGCAAAAGTAAAAATCTTGAGAATGATTTATGGTTAAGTATATTGAGTGTTAAGTATATTGGGTGTCGGGAGACCAAGTAATTGAAGTTTGGTTGAATGGTAAGTTCAAGTTCAAGTTCAAAACGAGAAGTTTGGTAGGTTCTTGCAACTAGGACTTAAAAGCCTAGGGTGTGTGAAAAGATCAGTAAAATTTGGAAGTTGAGTCAAGGTTTGTTTTCGTAAAGTGGAGTATGTCAAGAGTCAGATACCTGGGTACTAGGTAAATGATACATTGGTGCCAATGTGTTTAAAGTTTGTTGTTTGGTGTTACCTAAAATCCTAAAATGTTTGATAGCCCGCCTAAAGGGTTAATTACATGAGAATACATTAAAGTGTGTTATTTAGGAATTATTTTAAGAGAATTGGTAATAATGATTATTTTAAGCTAATGAAAGTTTTATTAATGTTTTAAAAAGGGATTTGATATATGGAATTTTATGTACAAGATAAATAGGTTGTTGGACAATGCTTCAATATGGATGGTTAGGAAAATTTGGACTACAAGCAGATCCAACAATGTTACCAGGTTGGGTGGCGTACTCTGGAACCTCATGCAAGAACAAGGTCTACAAAGAGGAAAAGTTGGTAACCGGGCAACTGGGGACCAGAGTATTATGCATGAAACAAAGGAGGAGCCTAGTTCTGGGGTGGGATACTTCTAGTTGTTTTTTTCTAAAGCTAGAACCTAAATTCAAGAACAATATGTTGGTGGATTAAAATTTCTAGTTCCACCTAATCGCTTTGAATAACTAGTAGAGTAAAATCCTAAATTTTGTTTGAAGAACAAATGGATAGTCTACTCAATCTAGTTTGATACCCTAATCAAATTCTAAAGATTTAAGTCCAAAATTTTTAAGTGTTCAAGAGGGTTAAAGTCTATTGACTTATTCAAAATTTCTCTTTCCAACTGTCACATGCCATGTGCTCTACTACATTCCATCCCTTGATTCTCTTTCATGTGATCGATTGAATTTTCCCAAGTGTCTTGTTCCTATAAAAGACTGGGAGTTATTTTATTTTAGTTAAGTTCAAAATTTTTGGATTCTAGAGAACTAATTATTTTCAAGTTTTATTCTTTTTCCTATTTTCTATTCCATTCTAAATTAAAAATTGTATGTTTCATTTGATATTAACTAATATTGAAGCCAATTCAAAGCTATTTCTTGATATGAAATCATATGTAGCTGATTGTTTGCTCTTATCAGAAAATATTGTGTGTTGCAATGTATAAGGGTGCATATTGCACTATCTAGTGGCAAATGATCCTTATTTCTTTAAATTCTTGCATCATTCTATGCCTAGTTGTGAAGCAATTTGGTGAAGTATAGGATGGTTTGCTTTGATTTAGTTATTTTCTTAAGGAATGCATGGATAATACTTCAGGGGAATTTTACATTTAGTATTTTTTATGCTTGATTTTAGAGTAGATGCTTTATATTTTTAGAAAATGTTCCAAAATTGATTAGTACATGGAGTTTTATTACAAATCTTTTGATTCCATGAAGTTGTTAAATTTTTAATGCTAAATCTACTTGAATGTATGCAGGTAATTTGAGTTCCATGAAATATTATTGTAAATTATTTGATTTCATGAAGTTATTGAGTGACATGTCAATGATCAAACTTAGATTATGTTTCAATCTTTCAAATACCAGCTAATTTGTAACAATAGTAGGACCCTCGTGTTTAACAAAAAATTACACAATGAACCCTGAGTAAACCTAGTGTGTCCAGACCTAACATTCTTGAGCCTTGCGATTGAGCTAAGATTTCCTTAGATTTAGGTTTTCTTGTGGATCTTTCAAGAAAGGTGTTCTTGTGATACTTTGTGAGAATTTATCTGTCTATTGGTGGCATGTATAACATTCATGTCAACACTAGGGATACCAATGTACTAGGAATACAATATTTCCAAATGTATAGATATAGTTTCCATATTATGTAGTAGATTTTATGGTTATTGTTGATGCCAAAATTGGAAAGGTAACAGCCTTTATGGAAAACTCAATTAATGGGGAGACCAATTGTGCTAAACTAAGTGACCTCCAGGTTTTTAAAGAAGTTGGCTTCTTCTATAATTAGGGTTTTGGAATGGGAAAAGGAAGCAGATATAAAAAATAAAGATCTAACTAAGGAAATGCCCCAAGGTATAGATATAGGCATAATAAATATATCTTTTGGGATTCGATGTAAGGGCCTAATCAACAATCCGCTATGTTCTAGAATAACAGAAATCAAAGACAAAGATCTGAACAATTCATCTAATGAAATAAAATAATTCTCACACACATTCACTAAAAAGAGGAGTCAAAGACATGATCTAAACCAGAACACCTATATTAAAATCATAGAGGTTCTGCAAATGAACAATTCAGGACAATAATCGCATAGTATTAATGTTTTATCAAATAGCTTAAGAAAAATAAAAAGGTCAAACAATGGCACAATCTGAGAGTCTCATACAATAATCTAAAAGAAATATTAAAGGCCCAGTGTCTTTCCCTAATTTTTTTTTCTTCTAAACCATTCTTTTGAACAAAGAAGCAGTATGTATAGCTACCAATTCCACTGCCTGGTGAGCCAGTAACATAAAATATTTTGTATCTCAAGCAATGATGGTTGCAGCAATGATTCCCCTTAGCCATTGTAACAGAAAAGATTTGAGCCATAGCACATAGTTGCTCCCCAACTACATGCATCCCCTGCATATGATGGCATTGGTTCCAAAAAAACTAGGTCGTGTAGACAAGTGTCACTTCCTAGTGGAGGTAGTTAGAACATGTGACAATATGTCACAGCTTGTTACTCATTCCATCCTTCCCTTCGATAGAACTCCTTCCAAAGAGATGTGTGGTGGTAGGTTGCAGCTCGTGGTTCATTTCTCCCTTTCTACAATGAAATATTGTGCTGGGAAGACATATGCCAACATTCTTTACTATTGGAACCAACTGCGGGGTCCACCAAAAATTGTATACAGATGAAAGCTATGTGGCATGTGGATGGGGCCTAACTCGAAAGTGAAGGGAAGTAGCCTTGAAGATCCCGTGACGTTGACACATGGAAGCATGGTGGGAGCCGATAGAAGAGCAAAGGAAGCAATCACTACAAGGAGAACCTAGAAGACATGTAGTAGAAGGTAAAAGAGTTTAATAAAAGAGGCCCAATTGAGAAGTGAATGGCAGCATTTCAAACACATGAGGCGTAGGCTAGTACTTAGCAAAAAAAAAAACCACTACATCGTGAACATGTTGTACTCATCAGGTCACATCTCCCCTTGCAGTTTGATGAAATTTGGATACATGGTTGCAAAATGGTTCAATTTATGAGCTTCATTGTAAATAAGATACACCTATGGATCCACTAGCTTCTTGGCATCCTGTTGATGGTGTTTTTTGCACAGCAACAACTTAGACAGAATATAATATCCTATCTCTCTTGAAAGGTAATCCTCAACAATAAATTACTGAAAATCACCCCAAGGTCTCTCGGGTGTCAGGTCATGACAATGCATAAACAACTCAGATAATATGTGAAAATGTTGGTAATCACAATCAGACCTTACTACAAGCAAATTGTATCTTTCCAATTTATCATATCTTGCAATATAATGATCTTGGATCCTAAGTCCAACCAAATGACAAAGAAATAGCAAAAGATAAGGGTGCAAAGATATAATGAGATCTAAACTATTTCTAGGATGAGCAATGCAAATGACAAATATCTGGAATGGACCAATCTCAAATAACCAATTCTTGCTTAACCCACAATGCAATATCACAAGAACGGTGCAATCTTCTAAGGTATATAGATTTTCAAATCATAGATATTCATCTACAATCAAACTAATCCCCAATAGATGTATGGTCCAAGTTGACTTCACCAGCCTACTACAATCAAATAGTTACTGGGAGTATAGACCAGATATTGTTACAAACATTCCAAATATGAAACATAAACATTATTCACCAAACTATCTAATTCTAAATCTAACACTAAATCTTAGATCTTCAAGCAATTTCAAAGATGGAACAACAAGAACCATGCAAGATAAACTAACACAAAGGAATTCACCAGGAAAACCATAATGTTGCAACAATTCCACTGTTCTATTACAATATTTGCTTCAAGAACTAACTATTACTTCTACTATAACATGCTCTAACTCCTTTCTAGCTTGTCTCTATTATCTTTCTAACTGACTATCTCTCACCCCTTACAATGAGGTAGGAATGCCTTTTATAGAGAATCCTTAAAACATGTCGGCCCAGCCAAATATTTAATAAATATAATAGCCAAAACAAGTCAGCCTTAGGAATTTCAAAATAAGGCAAGCATTAAATGTTGATACATCATCAAGGTCGGCCCAAACACATTCCTCAATGCAGCCCGGATCAACACATGCCCTATAATAATAAGGAAGAACAAATATCAAAATGGGCATTAACTACCACCTCCCTTATCCTTATTCTGATCCAATGATCCATGAACCCTTACAAATACTCTATCCAGCTCAGCAACAGGTGGCAAAGGTAGAATCCTGAGCCGACATTGAATAGAGCCAATCTCTTCCTTTAACTACTTAACAATTTTATTCCAATCATCTTTATGTGCCTAGTACTTGTCCATCATAGCCAGGTAAGTTACCGCATCTTCCAATTGATGCCTTGTTATAACATTTTCAGAATCAGGGGCATAGACATCATGCCACCATTCCCTTAATTGTTCTAGGCTCAGGTACTTAGGATCAATCTTCCTCCTGCCAGTCACTATCTCAAAGAATGTAATACATCCATCATACACTCCAGTCAGGTCACCATCCATCTGCTTCTTTCACTTATGGATCTTCTTGATGGCTTTATGCCAAATTTGCAAGGCCTCAAACCATTCCCAAGGCTCATTAAGTCTGGATGAAGGAAGGATTCCATCTACAGCCAACTGATCCTTACCATACTCCATAATCACTTTAGATTTCTGCAATAGAAGGTTAATATCCTCCTTGTCTTGAGATAAAACATGTTCTAACAAGTCCTTGGCTCTTACTGCATCCTTTCCAATTGAAAGGACTTCCTTTATTGCATCATCTCCTTTCACTTGGACATCCTTCAACCAATCCATTGTAGTCTGGGTAGAAGTCTTCATCCTTTCAATTTCAAAAATAGTTTCCTTAGGCAAAAAACCAGTAGCAGTGGAAGAAGACGGGTGAAGAGATTGCAAAGGCTTCATCAAGTCTTCTAGACACTTCTTAAGCCACTCATTCTCCCTTTTAAGCTCATGCTTGGACTGTGTCTCTTTCCTTAATCTCCCAATTATTACTGCACTAGACCCTTTGTACTCTTCAATATCCTGCTCCATAGAAGTTGGTCCAAGTTTGATAGTTTGCACATTATAATCTTTTCTAGTGACCTCATCTTTACTCTTATCAGCAGCAGGGGTGGCAATGTGAATGACCCTGTTACTTGCTTCATCTCTTTCTATCCTTGAAACTACCTTAGCCATCTTCTTCTTCTTACCTTTTCCAATCTTGGCCAACATCTCATCCCAATCAAGGGGGCGTCCTCAATAATGACTTGTTTCTTTCTTGTGATCTCCTTTTCCAGCCAATCCGGGACAACAGGATCCACCCGGATTTCATCTGTCTTTACCTCTTCATGTTCTTCTCATGTTTCATCCTTTTCCTTCTCAGGAGACTAATCACGTTGGTTACCCCATTCAGGCTCTTGTTCTAGCAAAGGTGATGGGGTTCTAACAGGGACATCCTCCTTCTCAGGGGATCTATTGTCTTTGCTGCTCGCCAGAGAATCCTCATATTGCACTAGTGGAGAAAGGTGCATTTCTAGATCTTTAGCCTCAAGCTTAGCTGCCACACCAAAGATTTCTCCTTCCTTGAATGGTTCTGCCTCTCCACTAATCTCATGTTCTTCAGGGGTCGTCTGCTCAGGTACACTTGGTGAAGGAGAGGTAGCCTTTGGTTGCTCCATAGTAGACACCATTGGGAGAGGATGTGCTTTTTGAATGGTCTCCTTGGGAGATGGAGTCCTTGATTTCCTTAAATAAACCCTTGTTTTCTCTCTCGAGCTTTCTACATCAACAACTGGAGGGTTTGCCTCATCCTTGGAAGTTTCTTGATCCTTGTTCTTTGAAGCCCTAGTTGTCCTTGTCCTTTTCGGCTCTGGAGGGATATCCTCTTTCTTTGCTTGCTCAAGTTCCTCCTCCTTTATAGACTTACCTATTCTCAAGGCTCGGATTCTCTTCTTTCCCTTTGGTTTCCTTTTCTGTTTTGGATCACTTTCCTTTGGGCCTCTGATTTTGATCTTGAAAGGTGAGCTTACTTTAACTTTTCTTTTGGAATCATCCTCACCATATTCCTCTGAGGAGGAAAGAGGATTTTGATTTCCCATTAAATTGAAGGTACAAGGTACCTTTTCACTTTCCATCTCCCAAACCTTGTGTTTCAACCATGACTTGGTAAACTTCATGACAGAGGCCATCAAATCTTCCAACTCAATTACCTTGTTTTCAGCCCAATTTATCTCTCCAATTGATCTATCTTTAACCGACTCATATGCATGATCTTGCACCAGATTCCCATCATCCTCTAACTGGTCAGGGATCAACTTGACATTATACAGTCTAATCACATCAACTGGAAGCCTAACGTATCTTTTCTTCCTTGCCTCAAAGTCATCTTTGATATTTGCCCAATAATCCTGTAGGTCATCCTTGTGGTGGCATTCTTTGGTGGCCTTCTTCTGCACTTCTCCAGGGATGTCAAAATTTGTCCTTTTAGAGTGAAAAGAGAAACCATATGTGCTCAATTCATCCCTTGATGCATGAGCTAATTGAATTGAAGGACAAACCTCACTTATACCAATTTTCAGAGGGAAGTCTCCACCAAACCCTATCTTATGCTTCTCCCTTTTAACAATAGCATCAAAGTCCCATATTTGCCTCGTAACCTCCAATAACACAATGTGATCAGTAGGATATCTAGGCAGCCTGTATGGAGCAGTTTGACATCCATCAATTCTGATGTAGGAGAAGGTGGGAAACTGTATGAACTAGGCTCCATATTTCTTGATTAGCTCCTTAGCTCCATCAGATAATCTCACATGCTCTGCATTCTAGAGCAACCTAGTGATATGCATTGTAAATGCATCATTTACTCTTCTAAAATCCTGATGTCCTAGGTGCAGTTCCGGGTATATGTCATAGACTATATCTTGTCCAAATGTCCCCATTGGATTCAAACCCCTGTATGGGTAGAATCTGGCCAACACATATATCACATAGGACATAGTGAACTTCTTCGTCTCCAACACATCTCTTAGTTTTCTATCAATCATTGCACTGATTAGTCCTGCCCAATGGTAATTAATACCCTGCTCAATCTTGTTGATCACATGCACCATCCAGTTCTCCAGTACTCCAGCACTCTTTAAACCGGCCACTCTGCTCAATAGTGTGATTTCATCATATATGTCTGGTTTGAATTTGATCTTGTGTAATTGCTTGGGAAGTTTGGAAAAATGGGACTTTGGTTTCTCCAACCAAGATTTAATCATCTGCTAAGCTTTGGTGGTCTCATCTTCATAGTAAGTTCTGGCTAGATCCATGTTCAAGGCACACACAGATGGAAAATCTAGCATATCAAAAGCTTGGGCAATAGAAACTAGATTGAAATTTTCCAAGACTCTCCCTTCGGTGCTAATGACCCTCTGTGTATCAAAGTCATATTGTCAGGCACACTCTAATATCAACTTGTAATACTGGATTGCAAGAGGGAATCCTGCTACATGGACCAATCCGGACTTCATCATTCCCTTAGTTAGGGTCGATACATCCTTTTGAGCTATTCTTGCCTTGAATTCCTCATATCTCCATGCTCCCACATTAGTGTCGAAGACCTCAGACCATACCAAATTTATCTTGCTATCAGGCACCTAGCTCTTTGTATCTAGCCTCAATCTCTCTGCATCTGTAACTGAGGATCCTTCAGTGTCACCCTTAGACTTTCCTGCCGCAGCTTTGCTTGATTCAGCCTGCATTCACAAAAGAGCCTCATGAATATTCAACTATCATCCATTTTCCAACAAAAGGTTAGCCTGAAACCACATAAAACAATTAATATGCATCACTAATCAGTAATCTTGAAAATCCGAAATAATGAAGTAATCCGGGAAAATGAAGTAAACCAGGAAAAGCCCATCGAGGCAGACTCCTGCTGCCAAAGCATCATTCATCAAATAAATCGTTAATATGGACAAAAGAGCCATGTGATTATCATGAAATTAATTTATTAGCAACAAGAAATCATCATTTAATATTTACTTCATTACCCCTAACATCAAAAATTGAAAGGAAATGGAACCAGGCAGGAAATCGAAAAAATCCGGATAGTTCAGATTTTTGCGGGCAACTTGAAACTCTGAAATTCACAATACTCCATGGACATGGCAGAAACCAGGAAAATTCGGGTTCACAGAAATTCCGTGGACACCTCGGAAACCCGATGATCATTAACGCGCAAGCCACTAACCGAACGATAATATAAGTCACCCTATTTGGATTCCAACGGACATAAAATCTATCCCAATAAGCAAAAATTTGAATGCACAATGAATTCAAATTTCCAAAACCCTCAAATGACCAATCCTCATGGTGAAGCAATGATGCCCTAAATTTAATAACCAGACCTCTGCCATGAAAACTAGGATAAGCTCAAAGTTTCAGACACGATCTCTTGAAATGATCAGGCCAAAGTACAGTGAGATCCCTCAAGGTATGAGCAGAGTTGGGCTAGACACAAAACATGAAAATCATGATAACTCTACCAAACTGTATAAATTCGGGAAAATAAATTGAAACCCTAATCGTCATAAAATATAGAAAATCACGTGCCTAGAAGGCAAAGTCCTACCCAAAACACCTATCCACAGGGGTATACCCAACATTCAATTGATAAACGAAAGCATGCATAGTGTTAGGGTTAGAGATGGCAGATCTAACAATTAAATGCAGATTTAATAAACAAAAACAGAGAAACTAAACATTCATAGAATAAATCATAACACAGAATTTAACGTGGTTCACCCAATCTGGGCTACATCCACCAAACCGCAGCCATCCAATATTTTATTATCTAGTGAAAAACCTTATTACAATCTTGCGAATAATCGCGTTTTTCATCATACTGAAATACCCATCCGAACCCCTTTTTACCAAGCTTAGAAGCTTCCAGATTTTTGGGTTTTACAAAATCAGATTTTTCTTTTTTCATTGATACCATGGGCTATACAGTATACCATGGGCTATACAGTATAGCATGGGCTATACAGTATAGCATGATCAGTCGCCACATACCAACACATAGTGTGGGTGATAAGCCTGTGAAGAGGTGGGTCAAACCCTACTTCACCAAATACATCACCATAAAACAAACGAAGGGCCGACCCAAAGTGACTAACAATCGGCTCGAAAGATTCAATCAAAGTGCAAACAAAAGGATGGGCCAGCAACGACTTACCATGAATCAATTCCGAACAAAGCTCAAACTCGAAGACGTGACTGTGAAACAGTATGCCCTAGCAAGGAAAAACTTGACACCAGCACCCAAGCAATCCGCACACAAGCAGTTCGAATCCAATAATCAAAGCTCAAAATGAAGAACTCCAAGCACCAAAGCAAATAGCAAATGAATAGTGAAACCAAAAGGATTCCAAAAGGCCTTTAAGTCCACCTACACTCGTGCTAGAGAAACGTACTTCAAACATTAATGAGCGACAAGACATATCGAGGAAATCCGGAAACTCGAGCCCAAAATGGAATTTCAGAAAAAACCAAGCCAGACGAACAATCTGGGACAGTAGGAATTCCCCAGATATGACACCCTTCGGGACTTTAATGAAGTTTGGGAAAATCCACCTGGACCGGAAAATCCTAGATTCAAGCAGAAACCCAGACTTCAAAAAATTCAGCGATAATCAGACAACAGACCAGGACCCAGGAAAATCCGACTGAGCTGGAAAATCTTGGACTCAAGTCAAAAGCCGGATTTTGACTAAAACCCAAGTTTAACCAATTCAAACCTCGGGGCAAGACTAAAACTAGCAAGACCAACATCTCAAGACCTCAAAAAAAAAAATCCAATAAAAACCAAAGGTCAAAAGACATCACGAAAAGAGGGTCCCCACTCCAAGTGGGGCGTGTGTGCAAAACTGCACAACAAATGGCGACTCTGCTAGGGAAATGCTCCTGAGCATTTCGATGACAAACTAGAATCAAGAACCCAGAACTTATGATTTCAACTCACCCATCCTGTTACTATCTATGGTTAAGCCAAAGAACCCCCCTAGTCATTCAAACTTTCCTACACCAGGGTCGAAGTGTGTGCATATGCATTCATTACCTTCCTTTAGCTGCAACAGGAACCAAACTTGGTTTGAACAAGCTACATAAAGATTCATACTCTAAAAGTAACCTGGATAGAGCCTCGCTGCCAGTCAGGCGACGAGGTTATCATTGTGATCCTCTTGAACATAGCTCTACTGCCAGCCAGGCGTCCATAGCCCTGGTAGAGATATTCAGATTCCCCTGATGAGTTGAATTTAAACTTTTTAAATTTTCAATATTATATTTTTTCTCTTTTTTTTATACTGCTTGTCTTTTCATTGCTTTACTTCAACCTATGAACAATAAAGTTCACACTCAGGGATGAGAACCACAGTGGAACTAGAGAAGAAAATGATTTTTCACCTGTGCAAACTTCATAAGGACCTTCTGCAACTTCAGGTATCTTTAACATTTGAAAATATGAGACCCTAATGTATTCTTGTTCAATCCGACTAGAAGACCCTTTGCCTTAGACACAAGGACATGTGACATTGGGTGGAGAATTAATACCACGACATTCTGAAAAGATGATTAAAGTTTGTAAAGGAAATACTAGGAACACCACACCTACTTTGTCACCACTTGTCATACAAATGCAACAAGGGATCCCTAGAAAGAGCAGGAACCAAGAGCAAGAGCAACACAAACCAAAACAAACAAACCAAAGCAAACCAAAGCAGAACAGAACAAACCAAAAGGAAACCTACTCTAACCAAAACAAGACAACAGAAAGCAACCTAAACTAGCTATATACAAAGCAAGGGGCTGAAAATAGCTCAGGATTGGAAGTAATGTTTCAGATACTACCCATTGGCAGGTAGTGGAATGTCTTCTCCCGTGAGAGTCTTCAGACGGAAGGCATTGTCTCCAAGTATTTCAGCAATCTGATATGGGCCAAGCCACAGTTTGTCAAACTTCCCATGGTCCCCTTTTTGATCATGAGTTTTATCCCAGTACAACACAAGGTCAAAAATACTAAAGGCTTTGACCTTAGCCCTTTTGTCAAACCACCTCTTAACTACCCCCTGATGTTTGGCAAAGTTCTCAAGGGAATTGTCCCGTTTTTCCTCAAGGTGCAGTAGTTCTATCAACCTAGCCTCCCTTTTATCCCCCTCATCATAAAACTCATTAATAAAATGCAAGGTTGGGATCTTGAGTTGAATAGGGAATACTGGCTCCAGACCATACACTAAGTGATAGGGAGATGTTCTGATGGATGATTTAAGCCTTGTATGATCTACCCAGTGGGCAAACTGAAGCTAGGTGTGTCAGTCTTTTGGGTTCCTCTCTAGTAGCTTACGAATGACAGTCAACAAATTCTTATTAGAGGACTCTACTAAGCCATTACCCTAGGGATAGTAATTGGACACAAATTTTATAATAATGCCATGATCAAAAGCCCAATTTTAAAATTTTAAAGATGCGAAAGCAGGACCATTATCACAGACAATAGCAATAGGGCATCCAAATCGATTAAGAATAGCAAATTATAGAAAATCAATCACTACCTCAGATGTACATTGCCTACAAGCAAAAGCCTCAGTCCATCTTGTGAAATAATCAGTAATAGTTAGAATGTACTTGTGTCCCGCAGAAGATGGTGGGTTGATGGGGCCTATGAAATCCATACCCCACTGAGCAAAAGGCCTTACCTCAGTGACCGATTGTAGTGGAAGTACTACATACCTTTCTCCTGTTGTTGCGGTCTGGCAGGTGTGACAGGTCTGGACATGGTGGTGAACATCCTTGAACAACGTATGCTAGTAGTACCCTGCCCTCAAAATCTGATTTACTGTGGCAATCGCAGAACCATGGCCAGTGCCATACTTTTCATGAAATTTGTTCATCACTTTTTTAGTTTCCTGTTTCCCAAGACACCTCAAATAAATGCCTTCATAATTTTTCTTGTACAGAACAGCTCCCTTTAGCATGAAACCATCACTCTTTAATCACAGAGCTCTCCTCTGAACATCATTTAGATGACCTGGAGATTGTTGGTTTAGCAAGTAATAAACTATCATCATACCAACCATCTGGGAAAACCTCATCAATGTTATAATTCTAAACAATTAGTTCAAGCCATATTTCAGCCATAGTCTGAGTAAGTCCTTGTCCTCTTACCAACTTCATGGGTTGGATCTCAATATCGTACTCTTGTAGCATTGTCACCCACTTAGCTCTACGCTCTTCTAACTCATTCTGCATCATAACTAACTTGATTGTAGGATCTGGGACAATTGTGTGGACCTTATTCCTGAGGATATAATGTCTGAATTTCTTCACTACTCTAACCAGAGCGTGTGCCTACTTTTCTACACTTGGATATTTTAACTCAGCATCTTTTAATGGTGCACTCATGAAAGCAATAGGATGCTCATTCCCCTCATCAGACTTTTGAGCCAGCATTCTTGCACATGAATGGTCTGAGGAAAATGAATAGATGTAAAAGGGCTTACCATAATTAGGACTTACCAATACTGGGGCATCAGCAATGGCTCTTTTGATTTCTACAAATGCCTCATTTGCTTCCATAGTCCATTCAACCTTAGCATCTTGCTTCAACATAGCATTCAATGGCTTCACGATTTCAGCAAATCCAGTAATGAATTTTCTAACGAAGTTGATCTTGCTAAAGAAAGATTTCATCTCTTTTTTGCTAGCACGTGGCTAAATCTTCAGTATGGCTTCCACCCTTTCTGGATCAATAGCAATTCCCTTTTTAGATATGACATGTCCCAGCAACTTCCCTTCTGTCACTCCAAAAATACACTTTTTAGGATTCAGGGATATGCAAAATTCTCTACATCTTTGAAACACTTTGCACAAATCATAGATGTGGTCCCCTCTATTTTTAGAAAAGACAATTAAGTCATCCATATAAATAATAATGCATTTTCCTATGATATCCCTGAAGGCAATATCCATAGCCCTTTGAAATGTAGCCCCTGCATTAATGATTCCAAAAGGAATTCTCCTATAGGCAAAGGTCCCCCATTTAGTTGTGAAAGCAGTCTTGTGTCTGTCCTCATACTGAACCATTACTTGGTTGTACCTTGAATAACCATCTAGGAAGGACATCATCTGAGATCCATTAACTACTTGAAGTACTTCATCCAATGATGGGATTGGATAGTTGTCCTTTTCTGATGACCTGTTCAAGTTCCTAAAATCAACGCAAAGTCTAATTTCTCCATTCTTTTTCCTTACTGGAACTAAGTTCGCCACCCATGTTGAATGCCTGATGGGAAATATAATTCTAGCAGATAGTAATTTATGAACTTCTTTCTGTATAAGTGGTTCCAGTAACGCATTGATAAGTCTCTGTCTTTGCTTGAAAGGCTTGGCACCTAGCTTCAGAGGTATAGTATGAGTTATGATGGATGTATCATAAGTTTTCAAGTCCTCACAACTCTAGGCTACTATATCTGGAAAGCTATGCAATGCTTCAATTATTCCTTGTCTTTCATCTGAAGTGCATACCTTACCAATAAAAATGTTCTTAGCATTATCCTCAGTTCCCAAATTGTAAGTGTCACACCATCCATTGATAGATTCTTTCTTAGACTCTTGATCCTGATCTTTGATTGTATCCATATCAAAAATTTGCTCCAACTGTACCATCCCTCTTGGAATAGTATTAGACTTCAGATTTATCACTCCTTCCAATTCCAGTTATGCTTCCTGGAGTTTTGTTTCATCAATAATTTGAGAAGTGAAAACATTTGTATTTGTGATAAAGTCCAGAATATGCTTGTCATCTTTAAATACCTGAAAGTTAGTAACATTGTCTAGAACTAATGGCACGGGGGTCAATTCTACAGTAAACTTCTTCAAACCTAACAAAGATAGAGGTTGCAGAGTGCTTGCTGCCTGAGCCAGGGAATCTGCAGTTTGATTCTTCTATCGTGGTATTAGTTGAATATTGAAGGTGTCAAATCCCTCAATGAGGTCCCATACTCTATACCTATAATTAGTCATTCTCCTATCGTGGCATGAATATTGTTTCCTTACTTGCTTAATTACCAACTCAGAATCGCCAAAAACTTGCAGAATCTTAACCTTTTTCTTAAGTGCCATAAGAAGTCCATGAATTAATGCCTCATATTCTGCTACATTATTTGTACAGTGAAATTGAAGTCTATGGGCTGCAAGGAATTTTTTACCTTTTGGACTAATAAGTTTGAACCCTGCCCCAGCTCTATGCTTGGATTTGGATCCGTCAAATTTGAGAGTCCAGCATTCAGCAGTTGCAATCCTCTTCATCATGTCTTTTGACCCTTTACTGCTAGATGGTTCCTCAGATAGCATAGGTTTCTTTCCCTGATATTCTTCCTGAGGGTTTTGTATATCTATCTTAACTGCCAGGGTTGGATTTAGGCATTTCTGTACTTGTTATACTACTGTCTAGCATAAACAACACTCCAACTCTGAATGGGAAGCATTATGAACTCTACACCAATTAGGTAAGACTAATTCTTCAAAGCTCGTCCTTCTTCCTAGGTGAATCTAATTTTCAACACACTGTTTGATAAATTCCTAGAAGCTATCCAATAAGCTAATCTAACTATCTTTAGATTCTTCCTCTTCCTTAATTGATTCTGTCAAAATAGTAGCATTGTTGGATATCGTCTCTGCACCAATAGACATCATATGTAGCATCAATACCTCCTCTGAGTCTGACTCCTCATAAGGAGTTGACAGCATATAATTTCCCATGCTTACTTCTGATATCAAGACTTCATTTAAAGTGTTTTGGTACTCCATAATCATGTATTTCATTCTTGGTTCTCTCTCAATTCTGATCTGATTTGGTACTCCTTTATAGAGAAGCCACATGTGAGAATGATTAGTAGATACATATCCATTTAAGGCCTTAGTAAAATCCCTTCCTAAAATTAGGCCATATGCATCAGGGATATCAGCTACCTGAATATTGATAACCTGTTGAATTCTTGGGTCAAAAGCTATTTGCATGTGAATCATGTTTAATTCTCCCACCACATTTACTTCAGTTCTATCCAACTGAGTTACCTTCTTTTGGGAGTCAGTAGGTGTAATCCCTAAGGCTCTACATACTCCAAATGGCATCACATTAGTAGAAGCACCAGAGTCCAGTAAATAATTATATAGATTCTTATCGAATATATGCATGGAGATCAGAAATGGTGGGTTCTTTGTCTTCCCTTGAAACAAAGTTGGCTGAGTATCTACCTGGGCCACTTGAGTCTTGTCCTCCTTTCCTTTATCTCCAGGGGGCAAGCTAGTCCGACTATGGGCCTGGTTTTGTGTCTTCATAGGCTGAGAACTAGAAACCTTGTTGATACCCTCACTGGGAGGTTTATCCAAGGACACTAGATGTGCATCATAAATACCTAGAACGACATTCCTAATTGCAAGGAACCTCAATAACTCAAATGTTGAAAGATTTACCTTTAATTTCTTGAACTGCTCAGTGACGTATGAAGCCATTTACTCCTCACTTAGATTCATAGGGACCTCCCTGGAAGATTCCTCCACCTTATCTTTACTTGCTTGAACAACTTTCTCTTTCTGTGAGTCAGTTTGAGCTTGTCCTTCCTTTGCAA
Organism: Sequoia sempervirens; assembly: GCA_007258455.2. Classification (NCBI taxonomy): domain Eukaryota; kingdom Viridiplantae; phylum Streptophyta; class Pinopsida; order Cupressales; family Cupressaceae; genus Sequoia; species Sequoia sempervirens. Next base: position 7,425,777 of record VDFB02179234.1, read on the forward strand.
GGTACTACCTAAAAACATGTGGAAATGACATATTATTACTAGCATTGGGGTCTAGAGGCATATTGAAATTATTAGGAGGAATGGAGGTGGTGAAAGGTCCCCCAGCCTGTGGACACCTATGAGGCATATCTCTCAAACCCTACCTCTAGAACATTTGTACTTCTTCGACATAAGCTTCTTGCTTATGTAGAGGACCATTATCATTCATTGCTTCTTCATTGAATAATTGAGCCACTTCATCTCCATTTCAAATTTGATCTGTTTTCCCCTCCTGGGAATCAGATTCCTCTTCTGGAACATTTTCTTCACCTGCCAGAAAAGGAGCATGGTTCAATACCAACACAGGAGATTCATAGGGGGTAGAGGGAACCATCTCCTACCCATTTGCATTGTTCTCTACTTTATACTGGAAAATAGAGGCTGCAGTTTGGAACTCTGAACATTCTAATTTTGAATGTTGGCTTGTCTTATGGAGCCTACACCATCCTGATAGGACAGCTTCAGCCAAATATACACCACTGGGAGGCTTGTCTTGACTGACTGGCTGATTTGCAGATTGGTTCACAGGTTGATCCAAAGGAGTAGGAACTCCTCCATTATTAGGTCCCATGTTCCATGTTCTATTCTATCCCTGTGGCTGTCTCCTATCAAATCCTGGTCCACTACCTTGTCCTCTATCAAAATTCTATCTTTTATCATTATTATACCCTTTTTCATGGTTGTAACCCCTATCCTAATTGTATCCCCTGTCATTATAAAATCCTCTCTCATTACGCTATCCTCTGTCATTATTGTAACCTTGTAGAAATTAACTATTCTAGATAGATTGTATATTCTTCTGAACAGCTTGTAATTGGCTATTTTGATTTCTTAAGTAGGTCACTTCTAGGTTTAGCTTCTTTATCTGCTCAGCCATTTCATCAATCATGTCCTTATTTGGATCTCTATAAGGAATTTGGCTTGGATTACTCTAAGGGGGAATAGGCATTGTAGCAGATCTCATAGACTGGTGCAACACTTTAGAATTCTACAAGTAGGCAGGGTAGCTAGTTGGCTGCGGATGATACAGGGGTTGGTTAACCTACTGCTGAGGAAAATTCATCATAGGGGAGACCTGGCTCATAGGGGGACAAGGATGTGGAACCAAAGGTAATTGAGGTACTAGATTCATCATTGGGGTATGATTGGCGAGTGCCTAATTCATTGCCTAAACCTGATTGAAATGTGCAACTGGTCCTAAAGAAGGCAATGGTCCAGTCAAATGTTGTCTTAAATCTGTGCTAAGCTTAACAGCTTCTATATAGGCATCAGTTAAGCTAGCTAGAAGGTTGGGTCTCCACTTCATAAAGGTTGTTGTAAGACTATCCAAGGCTTAATAATAGACTCCTAGGGTTGTATTATTGTCTAAAACATAAGGGTATTGAAGTTTGGTGTATGCACGGTGAAACCTATTATTGAAACTGGATATTGGTTCATTAACCTCTCTTAACTCTAGTAAATTGTAGATACAATTCATTGGCACTAATGGGTATTCTAAACTTCTGTAAAAAGGCAGTTTCAAGATCATTCCAATTAAGAATTGAACTAGATGGGAGGTTATTGTACTAGTAAAAGGCCTCTTCTCCTAGTGAATAAGGAAATAACCTACAAGCAGCATCCTCGTGAACAATCCCTCTGTCCTTGAGACAAGTTTGGAAAATCCTTATATGTTCTTCTACGGTCCTGTTTGGGTCATTAACATGAAATTTTGAATAGAAGTGCTCAGGGTTTTTAGGCATAACATTGTAGGCGTGGAAAAATAAGGGAGATGGATTATTAGCAAGGAATTCCATTGGCAAAGGTGGGGGTGGTGGTTGTGGTTGGTTAATGACAGGTCGGGCTTGTTGAATGGGAACTGCCTCAGGGATGGGTATAGCCTCAATTTCAAGAAGTGAAGATGCAGATGATATGGGTGAAGGGATGTGTGATGATGATTCTCCCCTTTCTTGAGTCCTCCTTGACCTAGTGGGGAATTTTAACTCCTGTAAATCTTCCTCTCCTGGGGTAGATCTAGTACTTCTTCTATATCTCTGAGGAGAGATGGCATTTAAGAAATGATCCAGTGTGCTCATTCAGGCCCTCCTTCTAGCACCAATCTGTTGATGGTGTTTTATGCACAGCAACAACTCAGGCAGAATACAATATCCTATCTCTCTTGAAAGGTAATCCTCAATAATAAATTACTAAAAATCACCCCAAGGTCTCTCGGGTGTCAGGTCATGACAATGCATAAACAACTCAAATAATATATGAAAATGCTGGTAATCACAATCGGACCTTACTAAAAGAAAACTGTATCTTTCCAATTAATCATATCTTGCAATATAATGATCTTGGATCCTAAGTCCAACCAAATGACAAAGAAATAGCAAAAGATAAGGGTGCAAAGATATAATGAGATCTAAACTATTTTTAGGATGAACAATGCAAATGACAAATATCTGGAATGGACCAATCTCAAATAACCAATTCTTGCTTAACCCACAATTCAATATCACAAGAACGGTGCAATCTTCTAAGGTATATGGATTTTCAAATCATAAATATTCATCTACAATCAAACTAAGCCCCAATAGATGTATGGTCCAAATTCACTTCACCAGCCTACTACAATCAGATAGTTACTGGGAGTATAGACCAGAGATTGTTCCAAACATTCCAAATATGAAATCATAAACATTATTCACCAAACTATCTAATTCTAAATCTAACACTAAATCTTAGATCTTCCAGCAATTTCAAAGATGGAACAACAAGAACCATGCAAGATAAACTAACACAAAGGAATTCACCAGGAAAACCACAATGCCTTCAATTGTATTAGATCACCATAATGCTGCAACAATTCCACTGTTCTGTTACAATATTTGCTTCAAGAACTAACAATTACTTCTACTATAAAATGCTCTAACTCCTTTCTAGCTTGTCTCTATTATCTTTTTAACTGACTATCTCTCACCCCTTACAATGAGGCAGGAATGCCTTTTATAGAGAATCCTTAAAACATGTTGGCCCAGCCAAATATTTAATAAATATAATAGCCAAAAGAAGTCGGCCTCAGGAATTTCAAAATAAAGCACACATTAAATGTCGATACATCATCAAGGTCGGCCCAAACACATTCCTCAATGCAGCCTGGATCAACACATGCCCTATAATAATAGGGAAGCACAAATCTCAAAATGGGCATTAACTACCGCCTCCCTTATCCTTATTCTAATCCAATGATCCATGAACCCTTACAAATACTCTATCCAGGTCAGTAACAGGTGGCAAAGATAGAATCTTGAGCCGAAATTCAATAGAGACAATCTCTTCTTTTGACTGCTTAACAATTTTATTCCAATCATCTTTATGAGCCTAGTACTTGTTTATCACAGCCAAGTAAGTTGTCGCATCATCCAATTGATGCCCTGTTATAACATTTTTAGAATCAGGGTCATAGACATCATGCCACCATTCCCTTAATTGCTCTAGGCTCAGGTACTTAGGAGCAATTTTCCTCCTGCCAGTCACTATCTCAAAGAATGTAATACATCCATCATACACTCCAATTAGATCACCATCCATCTGCTTCTTTCACTTATGGATCTTCCTAATGGCTTTCTGCCGAATTTGCAAGGCCTCGAACAATTCCCAAGGCTCATTAAGTCTAGATGAAGGAAGGATTCCATCTACAGCCAACTAATCCTTACCATACTCCATAATCACTTTAGATTTCTACAATAGAAGGTCAATATCCTCCTTGTCTTGAGATAAAACATGTTCTAACAAGTCCTTGGCTCTTACTGCATCCTTTCCAATTGAAAGGACTTCCTTTATTGCATCATCTCCTTTCACTTGGACATCCTTCAACCAATCCATTGCAGTCTGGGTAGAAGTCTTCATCCTTTCAATTTCAAAAATAGTTTCCTTAGGCAAGAAACTAGTAGCAGCGGAAGAAGATGGGTGAAGAGATTGCAAAGGCTTCATCATGTCTTCTAGACACTTCTTAAGCCTCTCATTATCCTTTTTAAGCTCATGCTTGGACTGTGTCTCTTTCCTTAATCTCCCAATTATTATTGCACTGGACCCTTCGTACTCTTCAATATCCTGCTCCATAGATGCTGGTCCAAGATTGATAGTCTGCACATTATAATCTTTTCCAGTGACCTCATCTTTACTCTTATCAGCAGAAGGGGTGCCATTGTGAATGACCCTATTACTTACTTCATCTCTTTCTATCCTTGAAACTACCTTAGCCATCTTCTTCTTCTTACCTTTTCCAATCTTGGCCAACATCTCATACCAATCAAGGGGGTGTCCTCAATAATGACTTGTTTCTTTCTTTTGATCTCCTTTTCCAACTAATCCGGGACAGCAGAATCCACCCAGATTTTATCTATCTTTACCTCTTCCTGTTGTTCTCCTATTTCATCATTTTCCTTCTTAGGAGACTAATCACCTTGATTACCCAATTCAAGCTCTTCTTCTAGCAAAGGTGATGGGGTTCTAATAGGGACATCCTCCTTCTCAGGGGATCTATTGTCTTTCCTGCTCACCGAAGAATCCTCATATTAGTGGAGAAAGGTGCATTTCTACATCTTTAGCCTCAAGCTCAGCTGCCACACCAAAGAGTTATCCTTCCTTGAATGGTTCTGCCTCTCCACTAGTCTCATGTTCTTTAGGGGTCGTTTGCTCAGGTACACTTGGTGAAGGAAAGGTAGCCTTTGGTTTCTCCATAGTAGACACCATTGGGAGAGGATCTACTTTTTGAATGGTCTCCTTTGGATATGGAGTCCTTGATTTCCTTGAATAAACCCTTGTTTTCTCTCCCGAGCTTTCTACATCAACAACTGGATGGTTTGCCTCATCCTTGGAAGTTTCTTGATCCTTCTTCTTCGAAGCCCTAGTTTTCCTTGTCCTTTTCGGCTCTGGAGGGATATCCTCTTTCTCTGCTTGCTCAAGTTCCTCCTCCTCTACAGACTTACCTATTCTCAAGGCTCGGCTTCTCTTCTTTCCCTTTGGTTTCATTTTCTGTTTCGGATCACTTTCCTTTGGGCCTCTGATTTTGATCTTGAAAGGTGAGCTTACTTTAACTTTTCTTTTGGAATCATCCTCACCGGATTCCTCTGAGGAGGAAAGAGGATTTAAATTTCCCATTAAATTGAAGGTACAAGGTACCTTTTCACTTTCCAGTTCCCAAACCTTGTGTTTCAACCATGACTTGGTAAACTTCATGACAGGGCCCATCAGATCTTCCAACTCAGTTACCTCATTTTCAGCCCAATTTATCTCTCCAATTGATCTATCTTTGACCAACTCATATGCATGATCTTGCACCAGATTCCCGTCATCCTCTAACTGGTCAGGGATCAACTTGACATTATACAGTTTGATCACATCAACTGGACTCCTGGAGTATCTTTTCTTCCTTGCCTCAAAGTCATCTTTGATATTTTCCCAGTAATCCTCTAGGTCATCCTTATGGTGGTATTCTTTGGTGGCCTTCTTCTACGCTTCTCCGGTGATGTCAAAATTTGTCCTTTTAGAGTGAAAAGAGAAACCATATGTGCTCAATTCATCCCCTGATGCATGAGTCAATTGAATTGAAGGACAAATATCACTTATACCAATTTTTCAGAGGGAAGTCTCCACCAAACCCTATCTTATGCTTCTCCCTTTTAACAATAGCATCAAAGTCCCATATTTGCCTCGTAACCTCCAATAACACAATGTGATCAGTACGATATCTAGGCAGCTTGTATGGAGCAGTTTGACATCCGTCAATTCTGATGTAGGAGAAGGTGGGAAACTGTATGAACCAGGCTCCATATTTCTTGATTAGCTCCTTAGCTCCATCAGATAATCTCACATGCTCTACATTCTAGAGCAACCTAGTGATATGCATTGTAAATGCATCATTTACTCTTCTAAAATCTTGATGTCCTAGGTGCAATTACAGGTATATGTCATAGACTATATCTTGTCCAAATGTCCCCATTGGATTCAAACCCCTGTATGGGTAGAATCTGGCCAACACATATATCACATAGGAGGACATAGTGAACTTCTTCGTCTCCAACACATCTCTTAGCTGTCTATC